>WNWK01010316.1:0-70908 GCA_009830355.1 Cherax destructor | reverse complement strand
TTGTTATGGTCTTTAAAAGAAAGGTCAGCTGACATTATTATTCTCAGGTCTTTTGCGTGTTCCTTTCGTTCTATTTGGTGACCCTCTTGAGTTTTGTATATAGTGTTCCTTTTGAGTTCTTCATTCTTTCCATACCTAAGCAGCTGAAACTTATCACCATTGAACGTCATGTTGTTCTCCACTGACCACTGGAAAACCCTGCTTATGTCTTCCTGTAATTTTTCAGTGTCCTCTACCGTAGTGACTTTCATGCTTATTTTAGTGTCATCTGCAAATGATGATACAAAAAGTGTGACGGGTGTTTTTATCTATGTCTTCTATGAGGATGAGAAACAGCAGAGGTGCCAAGACAATGCCTTGAGGCACTGAGCTTTTGACCTCGCTGGTGCTGGATCTTGCTCTGTTTACTATTATTTTTTGTGTTGTGTGTGTTAAGAACCTGAAAATCCATCTGCCTACCTTCCCCGTAGTGCCCATCACTCCATGATCGCATTTGTCAAACGCCTTTTCAAAATCTGTGTAAATCACATCTGCGTTTTGGTCGTCTTCCAATGCCTCCGTAATTATGTCATAATGGTTCAGCAGCTGTGACAGGCATGATCGTCCTGCTCTAAAACCATGCTGGTTCGGGTTATGCTGGTCCATGAAATTTGTAATCTGCCGTCTCATCACTCTTTCGAAGATTTTATGATGTGAGAAGTTAGAGCTACTGGTCTGTAATTTTTAGCTAGTGCTCTACTACCTCCCTTATGCAAAGGAGCTATGTCTGCACTCTTTAAGGCCTCCGGTATTTGACCTAGATCTAAGCTCTTTCTCCACAGAATACTGAGGGCTCTTGCTAGTGGTACTTTGCACTTTTTTATAAATAGGGCATTCCATGAATCTGGAACAATACTTTAAACGAGAGAGCACGAGTGATTTGAAGTGTCACCATTGGCACCATATTCCGTTTTGAATGCACTCATTATCTACCCTGTAATTTTTCTGGCCTTCATGATAAAAGCCTTATTGTATTTTCTTGAAGGAAAGTTCATCTGTCATTATTACACTCAGATCTTTCACGTTTTCCTTTCATTGTTTGTTGATCTTGTGTATACAGTGTCTCTTCTTCATTGTTGGAACTTGTCAATAATGAATGTCATGTTATTCTCCACTCTCAACTGGAAGACTATATTTTCTTGCATTTGTTCGTGTCCTATACCGAGATGATTTTCATGCTGAGCTTCCGTCACACCTCCGCAACACAAATTGTCCTCAAACATTTGTTAAGTTATACCATGAATTATGGAAAGATCCTGGAATTAATCTTTCGAAAGCAGATAAAGCAAAGCGATAGTAATTATGGACAAGGTACATTATAGGCGAAAAATAACATTATTATTATTATTATTATTATTATTATTATTATTATTATTATTATTATTATTATAAAACGGGAACTGACGTAAATGCCTTAGCAAAATCTGTGTATACATCTGCATATTGGTTTTCTTCAAATGCTTCTTTAATGTTGTGGTAATGGTTAATACAGTTGTTGTGATTATCACGATCTTCCCCTTTATAACTAAACAGTACTTCTGATTGACTTCAAAATATTTACCATGAATCTTTCTGTAAGGATGATATCCCCGTAAGTTTAGTCTGAGTAGGTAAGATTTGAAATTTTATTGAAATTCTTAAAAAGCTTGAAATGATATCAATTACTGGAGGATACGTTTCCAGATAGTCTTCATACCTTTACTGTAAGCTTGGCGTTCACTGTTACGTACATCAGCACAGTATACTTTGCCGAGTGGTGTACTTAATTTTTACACCCTTATGTAAGCAGTGAATTAGTGCTAGGAAATGAGCGAGATACTGAAGTCTCAATATGACCGTGTTTAGTGAGCCGTTTATTGGACTAAAGATCGACAATCTGCTCGCGTGCCTTTATTTTCAGTTTGTGTGAATATTTGTATTTAACACTTGTAATTATTTGTTAGGCAGAGCATCAACAGGAAGGGTGGTGGAGTAGCGATGTATGTCAGAGACAAGATATAAAAGTAGAAGCGTCAACCACTGAATCTGTTTGGTTACAGCTTCTCGAGCTGTGAAAAACTAATCTTGGGTGTGATTTACAGGCCCCCAAACCTTGATAGGGAGTGCAGTAAACTTCTATGGGACGAAATTCGTAAGGCATTTACATGCAAAAATGTTGTGCTAATGGGAGATTTTAACTTTAGACAAATTGACTTGAGCAATTTGACAGTAAATTCAGAGTCAAGTGACATTCTTGATACGATTCAGGATTGTTTTTTGAAACAGTTTGTGACAGAACCAACTAGAGGAAATAACCTGCTTGACTTGGTTCTTGCCAGCAGGGAATCGCTAATTAATAATCTTGAGGTTAATGATGAGCTTGGGGAAAGTGATCAAATCACTCAGTTTTAATATATGGAATTATTATAATAATGGCAATCAAGTCTCTGTCCCTGACTTCCGCCTGGCTGATTTCATAGGACTTAGAAATTACCTGGGTGGGCCGAACTGGAATGACCTGACTATGGGTCAGGTAGGTGGTGATTGTTGCCGATATGACGTTTTCCAGAGCATAGTTCTAGCTGCTCAGACAGCTTATGTTCCAAATAGGGAAATCAGATCAAACAAAAATTATCCTAAATGGATGAACAATAGATTAAAACATCTCATTGGTCAAAAGAGAGGCATATATAGGCGAATCAAAAGAGGAAAAGGGCAGTTAAGAAATCAATATATTCAGTTAGAGAAATAAAAAGGGAATAAGAAAAGCAAAAAGAGATTGAGGTTAAAGTTGCAAGAGAGTCGAAGACTAACCCAAAAGGATTATTTCATGTATACAGAAAGAAGATTAAGGACAAGATAGGCCCACTCAAAAGTTACTCGGGTCAGCTCACCGACAGTGATAAGGAAATGTGTAGAATTTTTAGTGATATTCCAGAAATAATAAATTATGTAGAACAGGACGATAATGAACTATGCACGATTAGGGTCACAAGTAACCCTATTTGTCCTTAGACAAATAAATAAAATATAAACCTAACAAATCCCCAGGCCCCGATGAACTGTACGCAAGGGTTCTAAAGGAATGTAAAGAGGAGCTTAGCAAACCTTTGGGTAATCTTTTCAACATATCACTACAAACTGGCATAGTGCCAGATAAGTGGAAAATGGCAAATGTGATAGCTATTTTCAAAGCAGGAGACAGGTCCTGAGCTTCGAACTATAGACCAATAAGCCTAACCTCCATAGTGGGAAAATTTATGGAATCAATAATTGCCGAGGAAATTCGTAGCCATCTTTAAAAGGATAAATTGATCAGAGATTCTCAGCACGGTTTTATAAAAGTTCGTTCCTGCCTTACAAATTTAATAACTTTTTTCACTAAGGTATTTGAGGAGGTAGATCATGGTAATGAATATGATATTGTGTATATGGACTTCAGTAAGGCTTTTGATAGAGTCCCACATCAGAGACTATTGAGGAAAATTAAGGCACACGGAATAGGAGGAGAAATTTTTTCCTGGATAGAGGCATGGTTGACAAATAGGCAGCAGAGAGTTTGCATAAATGGGGAGAAATCAGAGTGGGGAAGCGTCACAAGTGGTGTTCCACAGGGGTCAGTATTGGGCCCCTTGTTGTTCACAATCTACATAAACGACATAGATGAGGAAATAAATAGTAACATAAGCAAGTTTGCCGATGACACCAAAATAGGCCGTCGAATTCATTCTGACGAGGACATTAGAGCACTCCAGGAAGATTTGAATAGACTGATGCAGTGGTCGGAGAAGTGGCAGATGCAGTTTAATATAGATAAATGCAAAGTTCTAAACATTGGACAGGAAAATAACCATGCCACATATAAACTAAATAATGTAGATCTTAATATTACTGATTGCGAAAAGGATTTAGGAGTTCTGGTTAGCAGTAATCTAAAACCAAGACAACAGTGCATAAGTGTTCGCAATAAAACTAACAGAATCCTTGGCTTCATGTCAAGAAGCATAAATAATAGGAGTCCTCAGGTTGTTCTTCAACTCTATATATCCTTGGTTTGACCTCATCTAGATTATGCTACAGTTTTGGTCACCATATTGCAGAATGGATATACATATTCTGGAAAACGTACATAGGAGGATGACAAAGTTGATCCTATGTATCAGAAATCTTTCCTATGAGGATAGACTGAGGGAACTAAATTTGCACGCTAGAAAGGTGTAGAATTAGGTGGGATATGATTGAGGTGTATAAATGGAAAGCAGGAATAAATAAAGGGGATGTAAATAGCGTGCTAAAAATATCTAGTCTAGACAAAACTCGCAGCAATGGCTTTAAGTTGGAAAAAATTCAGATTCAGGAAGGATATAGGAAAGCACTGGTTTGGTAATAGAGTTGTGGATGAGTGGAACAAACTCCCGAGTACCGTTATGTAGTTTTAAAAATAGGCTAGATAAATACATGAGTGGGTGTGAGTTGGACCTGACTAGCTTGTGCTACAAGGTCAGATGCCGTGCTCCTTCCTTAAGTGAATGTTACCTGACCTGGCTAGGTTAAGGCATTGGCTTAAGCCGGTAGGAGACTTGGTCTTGCCTTGCATGGGCCAGTAGGCCTGCTGCAGTGTTCCTTCTTTCTTATGTTCTTATGTATATTCTTATGAGGAGCGGCCTAGTTGACTAGTGAGTCAACAAAGAAGCCTCTGGCCTCACACCAGATTTCAATGGTAGAACATTTGATCAAAAGCCAAGTCTGTTAAGTGTTATACTGGCACAATTGATAGTTTACTCTGGTACATATATGAAGACGGGTAAATCTAACAAACTTCTTAAAATTCTGCTGGGAGCAGTGGACCATACACTAAAATGTATTAACTCTTTAAGTGAAGGCAAATGCGCAGTATGAAGTTATCTTAATGATGGAGTACAACCTTAGTTTTGAACCCATGCTCTGGGAAAGATGAATGAAGGTAACCCCAATAAACCCTGTGGTCAGTACCCATATATGGAGGTGACACTACCCTTCCCAACGGTACTTGCTGCTCTCCCTCACCCCCTTCCCTTTTCCCCACCTTTCCTCCTCTTACCCCTTCCTCCCCTTCCCCACCCACATCTCAATTTTTCTATCCTCTCTCTTCTCCCCACTTTTTTTCCCTTCTATCCTTCTAGCACAATTCTTGAAGCTTATTTACAAAAAAAAAGTGTATACAAAGTGAATTTTGTTTTAATATTTAGCTGCCATCTTGTTCATAAAAAATGATAGATCATCACTACTGTCAATGATAGACCATCACTACTGTCACAATGATAGACCATCACTACTGTCACAATGATAGATCATCACTACTGTCACAATGATAGATCATCACTACTGTCACAATGATAGATCATCACTACTCTCACAATGATAGATCATCACTACTCTCACAATGATAGATCATCACTACTCTCACAATGATAGATCATCACTACTCTCACAATGATAGATCATCACTACTGTCACAATGATAGATCATCACTACTGTCACAATGATAGATCATCACTACTGTCACAATGATAGATCATCACTACTGTCAATGATAGACCATCACTACTGTCACAATGATAGATCATCACTACTGTCACAATGATAGATCATCACTACTGTCACAATGATAGATCATCACTACTGTCACAATGATAGACCATCACTACTGTCACAATGATAGATCATCACTACTGTCACAATGATAGATCATCACTACTGTCACAATGATAGATCATCACTACTGTCACAATGATAGATCATCACTACTGTCACAATGATAGATCATCACTACTGTCACAATGATAGATCATCACTACTGTCACAATGATAGATCATCACTACTGTCACAATGATAGATCATCACTACTGTCACAATGGTAGACCATCACTACTGTCACAATGGTAGACCATCACTACTGTCACAATGATAGATCATCACTACTGTCACAATGATAGATCATCACTACTGTCACAATGATAGACCATCACTACTGTCACAATGATAGATCATCACTACTGTCACAATGATAGATCATCACTACTGTCACAATGATAGATCATCACTACTGTCACAATGATAGATCATCACTACTGTCACAATGATAGATCATCACTACTGTCACAATGATAGATCATCACTACTGTCACAATGATAGATCATCACTACTGTCACAATGATAGATCATCACTACTGTCACAATGATAGATCATCACTACTGTCACAATGATAGATCATCACTACTGTCACAATGATAGATCATCACTACTGTCACAATGATAGATCATCACTACTGTCACAATGATAGACCATCACTACTGTCACAATGATAGACCATCACTACTGTCACAATGATAGACCATCACTACTGTCACAATGATAGATCATCACTACTGTCACAATGATAGACCATCACTACTGTCACAATGATAGATCATCACTACTGTCACAATGATAGATCATCACTACTGTCACAATGATAGATCATCACTACTGTCACAATGATAGATCATCACTACTGTCACAATGATAGATCATCACTACTGTCACAATGATAGACTCATCACTACTGTCACAATGATAGATCATCACTACTGTCACAATGATAGATCATCACTACTGTCACAATGATAGATCATCACTACTGTCACAATGATAGATCATCACTACTGTCACAATGATAGACATCACTACGTCACAATGATAGATCATCACTACTGTCACAATGATAGATCATCACTACTGTCACAATGATAGATCATCACTACTGTCACAATGATAGATCATCACTACTGTCACAATGATAGATCATCACTACTGTCACAATGATAGATCATCACTACTGTCACAATGATAGATCACTACTGTCACAATGATAGCTCATCACTACTGTCACAATGATAGAGCATCACTACTGTCACAATGATAGATCATCACTACGTCACTGAGCATCACTATGTCACATGATAGATCATCACTACTGTCACAATGATAGATCATCGCTACTGTCACAATGATAGATCATCACTACTGTCACAATGATAGATCATCACTACTGTCACAATGATAGATCATCACTACTGTCACAATGATAGATCATCACTACTGTCACAATGATAGATCATCACTACTGTCACAATGATAGATCACTACTGTCACAATGATAGATCATCACTACTGTCACAATGATAGAACATCACTACTGTCACAATGATAGATCATCACTACTGTCACAATGATAGTCATCACTACTGTCACAATGATAGATCATCGCTACTGTCACAATGATAGATCATCCAATACTGTCACAATGATAGATCATCGCTACTGTCACAATGATAGATCATCACTACTGTCACAATGATAGTCATCACTACTGTCACAATGATAGAGCATCACTACTGTCACAATGATAGATCATCACTACTGTCACAATGATAGATCATCACTACTGTCACAATGGTAGACCATCACTACTGTCACAATGATAGATCACACTACTGTCACAATGATAGATCATCACTACTGTCACAATGATAGATCATCACTACTGACGAATTAGACACATATGTAATGCTTGGGTATCTTTATATAGGAAACGTTTCGCCACACACTGGCTTCATCAGTCCTAAACAAAGAAGAATGGTGAAGATCAGAAGGAGTTTGAGGTAATCAGTCAGACTGGATTCGGTGTAATCAGTCCATCTGTCTTGAAAAGAATACAGTCTTGGGCTTGGTGAACAGCACCGTAGTCTTCAAGACTTGAAGACTACGGTGCTGTTCACCAAGGCTGAGGGACTCATTATCTCATCTTTTGTATATAATTCTTCACATTATGTCCTTGTATTGATAAAGGCACAGGCTGGCGAAACGTCTACAAATAAAGATAGGCAGATGTTGCACACGTGTCTTATTCTTCACACTTGGAGATAGTCTGCACTGTTGTCGTCCTGACAGCTATCTTAGTTGGTTCTCGGTTCACCTGGTACTCAATTTACCATTGAGGTATATTTTCCTTAGCTTGGTATGCTGGTAGCCACTCTGGTCCATGATATTTAGGAGTAGTTAAGTGGGCGTCTCGCGCTGCACAACCTTCTACACTTTTGTTTGTGTCCAAGCCTGGCCCGAGGCCGGGCTCTGCGAGTACAAAAACACTCGACTCATCAAAGGTATATCAAAGGTAAACCATGTTGGTTTCTACCTATCTGGGAGTCTGCTTGGTGTGTTCCCGGGGCCAGCGCTCTTGCGGCTCGGTCCCATACCATGAGTTCAGGTGAATGGCCTTAGCAATCAGGCTGTTGGTGTAGGCCGCACGAAGTCCAACATAAACACCACAGTTTGGCTGATCAAGGACTGACTTGAGAAACTGGTCCAGTTCTTTCTTGACAGTCAGGGGTCTGTTGGTCCTCCTAAGGTAAGTAGTGAGGACGTTGAAAAGTCTTGATCTTCCCTTAGTGGATTCATTGCAAGCTCTACTTTTCACTGGGATATTTTGCGTCGTCTGCCAAGCCTTTTACGATTGAAGGGTATATGCAAGGATTATCCCCGGAACAATGTCGCCGATGATCAGACCAACGAATGGATGCTAGTCGGATCTGAAGGGACGAAGCTGAAGTTGAAGAAGGTCCAGGAGACTGCTGTGAAAACCAGCAACTCTCTTTCCTTGTTATCAGACGAATGTGAAGACATCCCACTCAAATCCAACCCCTCTCACTCATGAATTTATCCAACCTAAATTTGAAACTACCCAAGGTCCTTGCTTCAATAACTCTACTAGGCAGACTGTTCCACTCATCAACTACCCTATTTCCAAACCAATACTTTCCTATATCCTTTCTAAATCTAAACTTATCCAATATGAATCCATTATTGCGGGTTCTCTCTTGGAGAGATACCCTCAAGACCTTATTTATATCCCCTTTGTTAATACCCATTTTCCACTTATATACCTCGATCATGTCTCCCCTCATTCTTCGTCTTACAAGTGAATGTAATTTTAGGGTCTTCAATCTTTCTTCATACGGAAGATTTCTAATGCTATGTATTAATTTAGTCATTCTACGCTGAATGTTTTCTAACGAATTAATATCCATTCTATAATCTAGGCATTGATGTCTTGGTTTAAGGTTGCTGCTTACCATAACCCCCAAGTCCTTTTCGCAATCTGTATGGCTAAGTTCTACGTTATTTAACTTGTAAGTGCTTGGGTTATGGACACTCCCGAGCTTCAGAACCTTGAATTTATCTACATTGAACTGCATATGCCACTTTTCTGACCAGGAATTGAGTTTGTCTAAATCCTCCTGAAGTTCCCTGACATCTACGTTTGAATCAATTATCCTACCTATCTTCGTGTCATCGGCGAATTTGCTCATATCACTGGTAATTCCCTCATCAAGGTCATTGATATATATATTATAAACAACAACGGGCCTAAGACTGATCCCTGTGGAACACCACTTGTTACAGATCCCCACTTGGATTTAACCCCATTTATGCACACTGCTTCCTATTGGTGAGCCATGATTCGATCCATGACAGCACTTTTCCCCCAATGCCATGAGCTGCCACTTTCTTTAACAGTCTCTGGTGCGGTACTCTATCAAAAGCCTTACTAAAATCTTAATAAACAATATCGAATTCTTTATTGTGATCAACAGCCTCAAAAGCTTTACTAAAGAAGGTTAATAAATTAGATAGGCAGGAACGGCCCCTCGTGAGTCCATGCTGAGTATCATTAATCAAATTATGGTTATCTAAATGGCTTCTAATAATATCAGCTATAATTGACTCTAGTAATTTGCCTACAATTGAGGTCAGGCTTATTGGGCGGTAATTTGACGGTAGTGACTTGTCCTCTGCTTTAAAAATAGGAATTACATTAGCCATCTTCCACATATCAGACACTACACCTGTTTGAAGAGATAAATTAAAATAGTTAGATATTGGTTCAGAGTTCCACCTTGCATTCCTTAAGAACCCTTGCAAAAAGCTCATCAGGACCTGGCGATTTATTTTGTTTCAGTCGGTCTAGTTGTTTCATAACCATTTCGCTAGTGACTGTGATATTACATAATTTATCTTCTTCAGGGACACTATAAAAATTAATTACTGGGATGTTATTAGTGTCTCCCTGTGTGAAAACCGAGAGAAAATAATTATTAAAAATAGAGCACATATCATTCTCCTTGTCAGTAAGATGCCCAGAGTTATTTTTAAGGGGACCTATCTTATCCCTAACTTATGTTCTTTGAACCTGGAAAAAACTTTTTGGGTTAGTTTTTGAATCCCTAGCAACTTTAATTTCATAGTCCCATTTAGCTTTTCTTATACCCTTTTTAATGTCCCTCTTAATGTCAGTATACTGATTTATAAGATGACCCTCACCTCTATTTATGCACCTATAAATTCCTCTCTTCTGCCCTAAAAGATATTTGAGCCTATTATTCATCCATTTTGGGTCATTTCTACTTGATCTAATTTCTTTATACGGGATAAATGTTCTTTGGGCAGACTGTATAGTGTTAAGAAAGCTGTCATATTGATAGCTCTCTTCATTACCCCAGTCCACAGTTGATAAGTGTTCTCTAAGCCCATTGTAATCTGCTAAGCGAAAATCTGGGACCGTTACTGAATTATCCCTACTATCATACATCCATTCAATGCTGAGTGTGGTCGCTTGTGCCGAGTTCCTCTGTAATTTCTAAATTATTAACAAGGGATTCCTTGTTTGCCAGAACCAAGTCAAGTAGGTTATTTCCCCTTGTAGGTTCTGTCACAAACTGCTTCAAAAACCAATCCTCTAAAGTATCGCTCTTCATCTTGTGGGTAGTTAAGAGATATTATGGCAGAAAAAACTACTTGATTTTTTCCCATCTCTTGGAATTGAAGACCCAGAGATCCTTGAAGTGAAGTGAACTGTGTGAGAGTGAGGTGAACTGTGACTGTGTGACTGAGTTGAACTGTGACTGTGTGAGTGAGGTGAACTGTGACTGTGAGAGTGAGGTGAACTGTGACTGTGAGAGTGAGGTGAACTGTGACTGTGAGAGTGAGGTGAACTGTGACTGTGAGAGTGAGGTGAACTGTGACTGTGAGAGTGAGGTGAACTGTGACTGTGAGAGTGAGGTGAACTGTGACTGTGAGAGTGAGGTGAACTGTGACTGTGAGAGTGAGGTGAACTGTGACAGTGTGACTGAGTTGAACTGTGACTGTGTGAGTGAGTTGAACTGTGACTGTGTGAGTGAGGTGAACTGTGACTGTGTGAGTGAGGTGAACTGTGACTGTGTGAGTGAGGTGAACTGTGACTGTGTGAGTGAGGTGAACTGTGACTGTGTGAGTGAGGTGAACTGTGACTGTGTGAGTGAGGTGAACTGTGACTGTGTGAGTGAGGTGAACTGTGACAGTGTGAGGTGAACTGTGACAGTGTGAGTGAGGTGAACTGTGACAGTGTGAGTGAGGTGAACTGTGACAGTGTGAGTGAGGTGAACTGTGACTGTGGAGTGAGGTGAACTACTGTGAGTGAGGTGAACTGACTGTGAGTGAGGTGAACTGTGACTGTGTGAGTGAGGTGAACTGTGACTGTGTGAGTGAGGTGAACTGTGACTGTGTGAGTGAGGTGAACTGTGACGTGTGAGTGAGGTGAACTGTGACTGTGAGTGAGGTGAACTGTGACAGTGTGAGTGAGGTGAACTGTGACAGTGTGAGTGAGGTGAACTGTGACAGTGTGAGTGAGGTGAACTGTGACAGTGTGAGTGAGGTGAACTGTGACAGTGTGAGTGAGGTGAACTGTGACAGTGTGAGTGAGGTGAACTGTGATTGTGTGAGTGAGGTGAACTGTGATTGTGTGAGTGAGGTGAACTGTGATTGTGTGAGTGAGGTGAACTGTGATTGTGTGAGTGAGGTGAACTGTGATTGTGTGAGTGAGGTGAACTGTGATTGTGTGAGTGAGGTGAACTGTGATTGTGTGAGTGAGGTGAACTGTGATTGTGTGAGTGAGGTGAACTGTGATTGTGTGAGTGAGGTGAACTGTGATTGTGTGAGTGAGGTGAACTGTGATTGTGTGAGTGAGGTGAACTGTGATTGTGTGAGTGAGGTGAACTGTGACTGTGTGAGTGAGGTGAACTGTGACTGTGTGAGTGAGGTGAACTGTGACTGTGTGAGTGAGGTGAACTGTGACTGTGTGAGTGAGGTGAACTGTGACTGTGTGAGTGAGGTGAACTGTGACTGTGTGAGTGAGGTGAACTGTGACTGTGTGAGTGAGGTGAACTGTGATTGTGTGAGTGAGGTGAACTGTGACTGTGTGAGTGAGGTGAACTGTGACTGTGAGAGTGAGGTGAACTGTGACTGTGTGAGTGAGGTGAACTGTGACTGTGAGAGTGAGGTGAACTGTGACTGTGTGAGTGAGGTGAACTGTGACTGTGTGAGTGAGGTGAACTGTGACTGTGTGAGTGAGGTGAACTGTGACTGTGTGAGTGAGGTGAACTGTGACTGTGTGAGTGAGGTGAACTGTGACAGTGTGAGTGAGGTGAACTGTGACAGTGTGAGTGAGGTGAACTGTGACTGTGTGAGTGAGGTGAACTGTGACTGTGTGAGTGAGGTGAACTGTGACTGTGTGAGTGAGGTGAACTGTGACTGTGTGAGTGAGGTGAACTGTGACTGTGTGAGTGGTGTGAACTGTGATTGTGTGAGTGAGGTGAACTGTGACTGTGTGAGTGAGGTGAACTGTGACTGTGTGAGTGGTGTGAACTGTGATTGTGTGAGTGAGGTGAACTCTCCTCCAAAGATCCACACCTCACTACTATACAAATATTCAACATAATAATAATATAATAATAACAATAACAATAATAATTACACTACTAATCATAAAATAATAATAATAATAACAATAATAATTACACTACTGTTCATAAAATAATAATAATAACAACAATAACAATAATACACTACTGATCATAAAATAATAATAATAACAATAATAACTTTATTTTTACGACTACATGATAAAACTATTTAGACAATCTTTTTTGAGAAACACACCCAGCCTGTGATACTTTTTCTTTTGGCAGTCTCTTCTCTGATAGCCCTGAAGACTGGTGTCTCACTCGGCACTGTTAAAAAGCTGATAGCCCTGAAGACTGGTGTCTCACTCGGCACTGTTAAAAAACTGATAGCCCTGAAGACTGGTGTCTCACTCGGCACTGTTAAAAAGCTGATAGCCCTGAAGACTGGTGTCTCACTCGGCACTGTTAAAAAGCTGATAGCCCTGAAGACTGGTGTCTCACTCGGCACTGTTAAAAAGCTGATAGCCCTGAAGACTGGTGTCTCACTCGGCACTGTTAAAAAGCTGATAGCCCTGAAGACTGGTGTCTCACTCGGCACTGTTAAAAAACTGATAGCCCTGAAGACTGGTGTCTCACTCGGCACTGTTAAAAAGCTGATAGCCCTGAAGACTGGTGTCTCACTCGGCACTGTTAAAAAGCTTGCGTAATTCCTTCATGTAATTAACGACTTTATATTCAAATGAGGGTTTCTCAGGTTGGTGTTGAGGTGGAGAGACGCAAGGAGAACCTAGTAGTACTGTAAATATTTTGTGTGTGTATATATCCCAAAGGCTTGACTCTGGAACCAATGTCTCTCTTAAGTACTAATTGTTATTATCAAAGAGTCGTTGAAAAATTTACGCCTCCATGATTGGTTCTCTCAGCCACAGTGGCTGCCACATACATATTATTACCACTGGTAAGAATATGACTGTCAACAATACCAGCCATATATAGAGGTTTGTTTCACAGCCAACTTTGAGGGGAACTTCACTAGCCGGAGAGTTAGGCTCCATATCTTGAACCCCACTAGCTGGAGATTCAGTCTCACTATCTTGAACCTCACTAGCTGGAGATTCAGTCTCACTATCTTGAACCTCACTAGCTGGAGATTCAGTCTCACTATCTTGAACCTCACTAGCTGGAGATTCAGTCTCACTATCTTGAACCTCACTAGCTGGAGATTCAGTCTCACTATCTTGAACCTCACTAGCTGAAGATTCAGTCTCATTATCCTGAACCTCACTAGCTGAAGATTCAGTCTCACTACCTTGAACCTCACTAGCTGAAGATTCAGTCTCACTATCTTGAACCTCACTAGCTGGAGATTCAGTCTCACTATCTTGAACCTCACTAGCTGGAGATTCAGTCTCACTATCTTGAACCTCACTAGCTGGAGATTCAGGTTCACTATCCTAAACCTCAATAGATGGATAGTGGGGTTCACTATTCTGGAAGGCACTAGCCAGAGACTTGTCTGACAGAAACTAACGAGCGTGGGAATCACTTTTCCGTGTCTCGCTGGCTTCATTGTATTGTCTTTGACACGTAAGTGCTTGGGCCTCCAATGCTGCAGCCTGACGCAGCACAATCTTACGCAGTGCTGCTTTACAAGATGCAGCCTTCAACAGGGTCATCTCATTCTCCGCTGCTTTCTGTGAAGCACTAAGATGAATTCCGGTTTTGTTCTCTGCATCGTGGCGTACTCTACCCAGGTACACCGCAGTCTGATGCAGCGAGCTTTCTCGTGACACCGCCTCTTGTGTCGCTTCAGGATGTGGCGCAACTCCAAGTGCCGAGACTTCGCTCTCGAAGGCCTCGCGCATCATAGCCTGATGAGTCAAGGCTTGGAGCACCACGGCCTGGCGAGCAGCAGCCACAAGAGCTTCAGCTGCACTTTCTTCAGCAATGTTTCTTTCAGCTTTACACGTCTGACTCTCAAGTTCTGCAGCTTGGAGCAGCTCAAGGTTTTGGTGCTCATACTGATCTGCTAAAGCCCTGTGCAGAAAAACTTCATGTTCTGCCGCCTTGAATGCTTCTTTTAGCAACTCGTCAGCCTCGTGCATGGTAGAATTAAGTTCTACGGTAGAACTGGAACATTGAGGGACGAAAGGGGTGACGATACAGATGGAATCTTTATGTGCAGATGGGATGAAAACTTTCTTTAGTTTGTGCAGAAAACTTTTACCCAAAGCCTCTCGGTGACGAAACATCTTGAAAAGTGATGTATCAAAACCACCTTTTCTCACCTGTATAGACAACACTTTTATTGTCTATGGAGCAGGCAACTTCAAGGTGAAACACGGATTAAGAGGATTATGGTCCTCAGACTAGTTTTCTGCACCGAATATAAACATGCCACGTGGGGGCATACGTTTAATACAACAGATTGTATTTATTACCTCGTTGCACATCATATCTGCTATTTCTGTTTTTGCGTCCATTTGAAACATTCTGATTTCTGAAACGACTTCTCCCAGAGTGTAGTAATCTGGAATTGCAAAGGTAAAGCCATAATTTACCTTTGCTTTCTTCAGGAATTTTACAATATCAATTTGCAATTTGCAGCAAGCTTCCTTATCTGTCATAGGTGGAAACTCAATACCCTGAGTCTAACTTTTCGACTCCCGCGCTGCAGACTGTCGTTCAGCAACGTTGGCCACAGCTTTTTCATATTTAGTCCGTTCTGCAGTGTCATAACTCTGGGAAGTTCTGGACCTGGAGAAAAACTATGCCACTCTCCTGAATGTGTTCGTCCCTGATGACTCTGTGGCCAACAACTCTCTAACAGGCCAGGTGTGGAAGCCAAACGGCTTCACAGTTGCTATCAATCCCCTGAGATATTTGGGGGAAGGTAAGCAGCTAATAAAACATTAACTACTTTCCTCATTGTTGTGAGGCTGAAATCGTGAACAAAATACGAAAATACCATTTTCTGGAATATATTCCCAAGAAGAAACAGTATTAATGATTTTATTGCATACGATTTCCGAGGTCTGCGTTTTCAACTAGGCAGCAAAGTCCATAAGCCATTTTGTGAAACAATTTAGGGAGATATTTGGGGGAATCCCCACAGTGAACCCATCAACGACTCCAACGTCTTCCATGAATAACAAGAATTAACTTACTATACACAACATTTTCACTAGTGTTGAAAGTATTGTTAATTCCTAAAAGATTTTTAATACCAATATTACCACCTGCTAATATTAGGTCTACTTAATATTCCACGAAGATAATTATAGTCAGGTTGGAATTTCAATTATTTTGAAATACTAATAAACAAATACGTTCTTATTGTATTAAAAATGATAATTCTCGAGGTAAAGTATGTGTGTATAGTGAAGATGTATGAGTGTAGATATATGTGTGTATAGTGAAGATATATGAGTGTATAGTGTAGATATATGTGTATAGTGTAGATGTATGTGTGTATAGTGTAGATGTATGTGTGTATAGTGTAGATGTATGAGTGTATAGTGTAGATATATGTGTATAGTGTAGATGTATGTGTGTATAGTGTAGATATATGTGTGTATAGTGTAGATATATGTGTGTATAGTGTAGATGTATGTGTGTATAGTGTAGATATGTGTGTGTATAGTGTAGATGTATGTGTGTATAGTGTAGATGTATGTGTGTATAGTGTAGATATATGTGTGTATAGTGTAGATATATGTGTGTATAGTGTAGATATGTGTGTATAGTGTAGATGTATGTGTGTATAGTGTAGATGTATAAGTGTATAGTGTAGATATGTGTATAGTGTAGATGTATGAATGTATAGTGTAGATGTATGTGTGTATAGTGAAGATGTATAAGTGTATAGTGTAGATATATGTGTATAGTGTAGATGTATGAATGTATAGTGCAGATGTATGTGTGTGTAGTGTAAATGTATGAGTGTATAGTGTAGATGTATGTGTGTATAGTACTCACCTAATTGTGGTTGCAGGGGTCGAGACTCAGCTCCTGGCCCCGCCTCTTCGCTGTCCGCTACTGGGTCTCTGCTCTCCCTGCTCCATGAGCTTTATCATACCTTGTCTTAAAACTATGTATGGTTCCCGCCTCCACTATATCGTTCGCTAGACTATTCCACTTCCTGACTACTCTATGGCTGAAGAAATGCTTCCTAGCATCCCTTTGTAGATGTGTGTGTGTATAGTGTAGATGTATGTGTGTGTATAGTGTAGATATATGTGTATAGTGTAGATGTATGTGTGTATAGTGTAGATATATGTGTGTATAGTGTAGATATATGTGTGTATAGTGTAGATATATGTGTGTATAGTGTAGATGTATGAGTATATAGTGTAGATGTATGAGTGTATAGTGTAGATGTATGAGTGTATAGTGTAGATGTATGAGTGTATAGTGTAGATGTATGAGTGTATAGTGTAGATGTATGTGTGTATAGTGTAGATGTATGTGTGTATAGTGTAGATGTATGTGTGTATAGTGTAGATGTATGAGTGTATAGTGTAGATGTATGAGTGTATAGTGTAGATGTATGTGCGTGTATAGTGTAGATGTATGTGCGTGTATAGTGTAGATGTATGTGCGTGTATAGTGTAGATGTATGAGTGTATAGTGTAGATGTATAGTGTAGATGTATGAGTGTATAGTGTAGATGTATCAGTGTATAGTGTAGATGTATCAGTGTTCAATGTTATTTTCCTTAAGATAATCTCAATTCTTACTATTGTATTACCATCCTCGAATTTGCTCATATCACTAGTAATTCCCTCGTCAAGGTCGTTGATATATATTATAAATAACAATGGGCCTAAGACTGATCCCTGTGGAACACCACTTGTTACAAGTCCCCATTCGGATTTAACCCCATTTATGCACACTCTCTGCTTCCTAATATAAATTAGACACATATGCAACATTTGGGTATCTTTATTGAGGAAACGTTTCGCCACACAGTGGCTTCATCAGTCCAATACAAAGTAGAAAGGTGTAAGGAGAGTAGGAGTTTTGAGGTAATCAGTCCCTCGGCCTGGAGTCGATGTGTTCAGTCCATCAATCTTGTAGAATGTACTGCATATGTCCGTAGAGGTGGCTTATATACTGTAGTCAGGTGAGGTATCTTTATCAGGTTGGGTATCTTTATTGAGGAAACGTTTCGCCACACAGTGGCTTCATCAGTCCAATACAAAGTAGAAAGGTGTAAGGAGAGTAGGAGTTTTGAGGTAATCAGTCCCTCGGCCTGGAGTCGATGTGTTCAGTCCATCAATCTTGTAGAATGTACTGCATATGTCCGTAGAGGTGGCTTATATACTGTAGTCAGGTGAGGTGAAGCAGCAGGAGGCGGGGTCATAGTGGTACCATCCACTAGTCGATGCGGTACTCTATCAAAAGCCTTAGTAAAGTCTAAATAAACAATATCGAATTCTTTATCGTGATCAACAGCCTCAAAAGCTTTACTGAAGAAAGTTAATAAATTAGATAGGCAGGAACGGCCCCTCGTGAATCCATGCTGAGTATTGTTAATCAAATTGTTTATCTAGATGGTTTCTTATAATATCAGCTATAATTGACTCTAGTAATTTGCCTACAATTGAGGTCAGGCTTATTGGGCGGTAATTTGACGGTAGAGACTTGTCCCCTGCTTTAAAAATAGGAATTACATTAGCCATCTTCCACATATCAGACACTACACCTGTTTGAAGAGATAAATTAAAAATGTTACTTAATGGTTCACAGAGTTCCATTTTGCATTCCTTAAGAACCCTTGCAAAAAGCTCATCAGGACCCGGCGATTTATTTTGTTTCAGTCGGTCCAGCTGTTTCATAACCATTTCGCTAGTGACTGTGATATTACATAATTTATCTTCTTCTGGGCCTCTGTAAAAATTAATTACTGGGATATTATTAATGTCTTCCTGTGTGAAAACCGAGAGAAAATAATTATTAAAAATAGAGCACATATCATTCTCCTTGTCAGTAAGATGCCCAGAGATATTTTTAAGAACATAAGAAAGGAGGAACACTACAGCAGGCCTGTTGGCCCATACTAGGCAGGTCCTTCACAATCCGTCCCACTAACAGAATATTTGCTCAACCCAATTTTCAATGCTACCCAAGAAATAAGCTTTGACAATTCTACCCACTCATGCGCGAGTCCCACTCAAATCCAACCCCTCTCACTCATGAATTTATCCAACCTAAATTTGAAACTACCCAAGGTCCTAGCTTCAATAACCCTACTAGGCAGACTGTTCCACTCATCAACTACCCTATTTCCAAACCAATACTTTCCTATATCCTTTCTAAATCTAATCTTATCTAACTTGAATCCATTATTGCGGGTTCTCTCTTGGAGAGATATCCTCAAGACCTTATTTATATCCCCTTTGTTAATACCCATTTTCCACTTGTATACCTCGATCATGTCTCCCCTCATTCTACGTCTTACAAGTGAATGTAATTTTAGGGTCTTCAATCTTTCTTCGTAAGGAAGATTTCTAATGCTATGTATTAATTTAGTCATTCTACGCTGAATGTTTTCTAACGAATTTATGTCCATTCTGTAATATGGAGACCAGAACTGAGCTGCGTAATCTAGGTGAGGTCTTACTAATGATGTATAAAGCTGTAATATAACCTCTGGACTTCTGTTGCTAACACTTCTTGATATAAATCCCAGTAATCTATTTGCCTTATTACGTACGCTTAGGCATTGCTGTCTTGGTTTAAGGTTGCTGCTTACCATCACCCCCAAGTCCTTCTCAATCTGTATGGCTAAGTTCTCCGTTATTTAACTTATAAGTGCTTGGGTTATGGACACTCCCGAGCTTCAGAACCTTGCATTTATCTACATTGAACTGCATCTGCCACTTTTCTGACCACGAATTAAGTTTGTCTAAATCTTCCTGAAGTTCTATGACATCTATGTTTGAATCAATTATCCTACCTATCTTCGTGTCGTCGGCGAATTTGCTCATATCACTAGTAATTCCCTCATCAAGGTCATTGATATATATTATAAATAACAATGGGCCTAAGACTGATCCCTGTGGAACACCACTTGTTACAAGTCCCCATTCGGATTTAACCCCATTTATGCACACTCTCTGCTTCCTATTGGTGAGCCATGACTCGATCCATGACAGCACTTTTCCCCCAATGCCATGAGCTGCCACTTTCTTTAACAGTCTCTGGTGCGGTACTCTATCAAAAGCCTTACTAAAGTCTAAATAAACAATATCGAATTCTTTATCGTGATCAACAGCCTCAAAAGCTTTACTGAAGAAGGTTAATAAATTAGATAGGCAGGAACGGCCCCTCGTGAATCCATGCTGAGTATCATTAATCAAATTATGGTTATCTAGATGGCTTCTAATAATATCAGCTATAATTGACTCTAGTAATTTGCCTACAATTGAGGTCAGGCTTATTGGGCGGTAGTTTGACGGTAGTGACTTGTCCCCTGCTTTAAAAATAGGAATTACATTAGCCTGACCTGACTTAACTCAGTGGTGGACCTGACTTAACTCAGTGGTGGACCTGACTTAACTCAGTGAAGACGTGTCTTGTGTGCTCTCTGTCAATCTGAAGAAGATGTCCTCTCTTGAGCTACTCTACCAGCAGCTGAAGGAAGAACTGAGGGTAGCTAAGCTTGAGATACAGCGACTGACTGAGGAAAACAAGAGGATTCGTAGTAATCCTCCTGTTGAGAATCCTCAAGCCAGGAAAGGAACCTGGACAGTGGCTAAAACGCATGGGACAAAGTTAAGGCTCAAGAGGACGGGTGGAGAGGTAGAAACAACGAAGACCCAGGAGAATGTTGTGGAAACATCGAACCCATTCTCCGTGCTACCCGATGAATGTGAGTCGACTTCTGGGAGCGTCACGACGAAAGACACAAAGGAAGGTAAAAACATTGTTGTTGTTGGGGACAGTCAGGTTAGGTACATGGATAGGGCTTTCTGTTTGATTGATAGGAGTAGGAGACAGAGGGTTTGCTTTCCTGGGGCTGGGATGGAGGATATTGTTAGCC
Source organism: Cherax destructor (assembly GCA_009830355.1). NCBI lineage: Eukaryota > Metazoa > Arthropoda > Malacostraca > Decapoda > Parastacidae > Cherax > Cherax destructor. Next base: position 50,041 of record WNWK01010316.1, on the reverse strand, counting down.
GTCTGGACGACATCATGAGAGGTAATGGGAGCAATCCTATTATCTGTCTCAGTGCTGGAGGCAACGATGTTGGCAGACGTAGGAGTGAGGACCTGACTAGCAGGTTTAGGTCAGCAATAGACATAATTAGGAAGAAGGGTGGGAACCCTGTCATATGTGGTATTTTGCCAAGGAGAGGAGTTGGAAATGAATGGCTGTCCAGGGCAATTGGTGTCAATTGCTGGCTGGACAAATACTGTAAGGAAAATTCAGTAACATTCATTGATAACTGGGACCTCTTCTATGGCAGAAATGACATGTATGCCAGGGATGGGGTTCACTTATCCAGGTCTGGGGTGGGGGCACTGGCAACTGCAGTGGAGGGAGCTGTTAGGGCTTTAAACTAGAAATAGTTAGTGGTATGGGTTTTGGGGGGAAAACAGAAAAGTCCCAGTGTAGTAATATTATAAGTTGTAGGAGAACTAGTAATAGGCAGAATAAGGTGGATAGTGGAAAGCTAGTGACACTAGATGACAAGGACAGTAATAGGTATAGTGGAAAAACAGAGATGAGCAGGAAGGGTAAAGAGAAAGGAGGGTCTCTAAATATATATTACACCAATAGTCGTAGTGCTAGGAATAAGATGGACGAGTTGAGATTAGTTGCAAGTACGGGTAATATTGATGTTTTTGCAATAACTGAGACATGGTTTAATATGAAAAATCGGGACTTGCCTGCCGAATGTCACATTCAGGGTTTTAAATTGTTCCAAGTAGACAGAAGTATCGGGAAAGGGGTGGGGTGGCACTCTATGTCCGTGATCATTTAAATTGTTGCATAAAAACGGGTATAAAGTCTGAATTAACACATACAGAGTCTGTCTGGATAGAATTTTCAGAGGGTGTGAAAAATTGATTTTAGGCGTGATTTACCGTCCTCCAAACTTAGATAGGGAACAAGGGAGACTACTTTGGGAGGAAATTGTTAAGGCCACAAGACACGATAACGTAGTAATTCTAGGGGACTTTAACTTTAGTCAGATTGATTGGAATTTCATGACAGGGAATTTAGAATCTAACGACTTTTTAGAAGTAGTTCAGGATTGCTTTTTGAAGCAGTTTGTAACAGAACCTACAAGGGAAATAACCTACTTGACTTGGTTCTGGCAAGCAAGAAACCCTTGTTAATAATTTAGAAATTACAGAGGAACTCGGCTCAAGCGACCACAAGTCAATTACCTTTAGCATTGAATGGATGTATGATAGTAGGGATAATTCAGTAATGGTCCCAGATTTTCGCTTAGCAGATTATAATGGACTTAGAGAACACTTATCAACTGTGGACTGGGGTGAAGAAGAGAGGTATCAATATGACAGTTTTCTTAACACTATACAGGCTGCCCAAAGAACATTTATCCCGTATAAAGAAATTAGATCAAGTAGAAATGACCCAAAATGGATGAATAATAGGCTCAAATATCTTTTAGGGCAGAAGAAAGGAATTTATAGGCGCATAAAAAGAGGTGAGGGTCATCTTATAAATCAGTATACTGACATTAAGAGGGACGTTAAAAGGGAATAAGAAAATCTAAACGGGACTATGAAATTAAAGTTGCTAGGGATTCAAAAACTAACCCAAAAGTTTTCCAGGTTTATAGAACAAAAGTTAGGGATAAGATAGGTCCCCTTAAAAATAACTTTGGGCATCTTACTGACAAGGAGAATGATATGTGCTCTATTTTTAATAATTATTTTCTCTCGGTTTTCACACAGGAAGACATTAATAATATCCCAGTAATTAATTTTTACAGAGGCCCAGAAGAAGATAAATTATGTAATATCACAGTCACTAGCGAAATGATTATGAAACAGCTGGACCGACTGAAACAAAATAAATCGCCGGGTCCTGATGAGCTTTTTGCAAGGGTTCTTAAGGAATGCAAAATGGAACTCTGTGAACCAATATCTAACATTTTTAATTTATCTCTTCAAACAGGTGTAGTGTCTGATATGTGGAAGATGGCTAATGTAATTCCTATTTTTAAAGCAGGGGACAAGTCACTACCGTCAAACTACCGCCCAATAAGCCTGACCTCAATTGTAGGCAAATTACTAGAGTCAATTATAGCTGATATTATTAGAAGCCATCTAGATAACCATAATTTGATTAATGATACCCAGCATGGATTCACGAGGGCCGTTCCTGCCTATCTAATTTATTAACCTTCTTCAGTAAAGCTTTTGAGGCTGTTGATCACGATAAAGAATTCGATATTGTTTATTTAGACTTTAGTAAGGCTTTTGATAGAGTACCGCACCAGAGACTGTTAAAGAAAGTGGCAGCTCATGGCATTGGGGGAAAAGTGCTGTCATGGATCGAGTCATGGCTCACCAATAGGAAGCAGAGAGTGTGCATAAATGGGGTTAAATCCGAATGGGGACTTGTAACAAGTGGTGTTCCACAGGGATCAGTCTTAGGCCCATTGTTATTTATAATATATATCAATGACCTTGATGAGGGAATTACTAGTGATATGAGCAAATTCGCCGACGACACGAAGATAGGTAGGATAATTGATTCAAACATAGATGTCATAGAACTTCAGGAAGATTTAGACAAACTTAATTCGTGGTCAGAAAAGTGGCAGATGCAGTTCAATGTAGATAAATGCAAGGTTCTGAAGCTCGGGAGTGTCCATAACCCAAGCACTTATAAGTTAAATAACGTAGAACTTAGCCATACAGATTGCGAGAAGGACTTGGGGGTGATGGTAAGCAGCAACCTTAAACCAAGACAGCAATGCCTAAGCGTACGTAATAAGGCAAATAGATTACTGGGATTTATATCAAAAGTGTTAGCAACAGAAGTCCAGAGGTTATATTACAGCTTTATACATCATTAGTAAGGCCTCACCTAGATTACGCAGCTCAGTTCTGGTCTCCATATTACAGAATGGACATAAATTCGTTAGAAAACATTCAGCGTAGAATGACTAAATTAATACATAGCATTAGAAATCTTCCTTACGAAGAAAGATTGAAGACCCTAAAATTACATTCACTTGTAAGACGTAGAATGAGGGAGACATGATCGAGGTATACAAGTGGAAAATGGAGTATTAACAAAGGGGATATAAATAAGGTCTTGAGGATATCTCTCAAGAGAACCCGCAATAATGGATTCAAGTTAGATAAGTTTAGATTTAGAAAGGATATAGGAAAGTATTGGTTTGGAAATAGGGTAGTTGATGAGTGGAACAGTCTGCCTAGTAGGGTTATTGAAGCTAGGACCTTGGGTAGTTTCAAATTTAGGTTGGATAAATTCATGAGTGAGAGGGTTGGATTTGAGTGGGACTCGCGCATGAGTGGGTAGAATTGTCAAAGCTTATTTCTTGGGTAGCTTTGAAAATTGGGTTGAGCAAATATTCTGTTAGTGGGATGGATTGTGAAGGACCTGCCTAGTATGGGCCAACAGGCCTGCTGCAGTGTTCCTCCCATTTCTTATTTCTTATTTATAGACACTAACCTTAGATTTTTGGCGAGTCCATTTGCATCTTAGACCCTTGAAAAGCTCATAGACCGGCGATTTATTTTGTTTCAGTCGGTCCAGCTGTTTCATAATCATTTCGCTAGTGACTGTGATATTACATAATTTATCTTCTTCTGGGCCTCTGTAAAAATTAATTACTGGGATATTATTAATGTCTTCCTGTGTGAAAACCGAGAGAAAATAATTATTAAAAATAGAGCACATATCATTCTCCTTGTCAGTAAGATGCCCAAAGTTATTTTTAAGGGGACCTATCTTATCCCTAACTTTTGTTCTATAAACCTGGAAAAAACTTTTGGGTTAGTTTTGAATCCCTAGCAACTTTAATTTCATAGTCCCGTTTAGCTTTTCTTATTCCCTTTTAACGTCCCTCTTAATGTCAGTATACTGATTTATAAGATGACCCTCACCTCTTTTTATGCGCCTATAAATTCCTTTCTTCTGCCCTAAAAGATATTTGAGCCTATTATTCATCCATTTTGGGTCATTTCTACTTGATCTAATTTCTTTATACGGGATAAATGTTCTTTGGGCAGCCTGTATAGTGTTAAGAAAACTGTCATATTGATACCTCTCTTCTTCACCCCAGTCCACAGTTGATAAGTGTTCTCTAAGTCCATTATAATCTGCTAAGCGAAAATCTGGGACCATTACTGAATTATCCCTACTATCATACATCCATTCAATGCTAAAGGTAATTGACTTGTGGTCGCTTGAGCCGAGTTCCTCTGTAATTTCTAAATTATTAACAAGGGTTTCCTTGCTTGCCAGAACCAAGTCAAGTAGGTTATTTCCCCTTGTAGGTTCTGTTACAAACTGCTTCAAAAAGCAATCCTGAACTACTTCTAAAAGTCGTTAGATTCTAAATTCCCTGTCATGAAATTCCAATCAATCTGACTAAAGTTAAAGTCCCTAAATTACTACGTTATCGTGTCTTGTGGCCTTAACAATTTCCTCCCAAAGTAGTCTCCCTTGTTCCCTATCTAAGTTTGGAGGACGGTAAATCACGCCTAAAATCAATTTTCACACCCCTCTGAAAATTCTATCCAGACAGACTCTGTATGTGTTAATTCAGACTTTATACCCGTTTTTATGCAACAATTTAAATGATCACGGACATAGAGTGCCACCCCACCCCTTTCCCGATACTTCTGTCTACTTGGAACAATTTAAAACCCTGAATGTGACATTCGGCAGGCAAGTCCCGATTTTCATATTAAACCATGTCTCAGTTATTGCAAAAACATCAATATTACCCGTACTTGCAACTAATCTCAACTCGTCCATCTTATTCCTAGCACTACGACTATTGGTGTAATATATATTTAGAGACCCTCCTTTCTCTTTACCCTTCCTGCTCATCTCTGTTTTCCACTATACCTATTACTGTCCTTGTCATCTAGTGTCACTAGCTTTCCACTATCCACCTTATTCTGCCTATTACTAGTTCTCCTACAACTTATAATATTACTACACTGGGACTTCTCTGTTTTCCCCCCAAAACCCATACCACTAACTATTTCTAGTTTAAAGCCCTAACAGCTCCCTCCACTGCAGTTGCCAGTGCCCCCACCCCAGACCTGGATAAGTGAACCCCATCCCTGGCATACATGTCATTTCTGCCATAGAAGAGGTCCCAGTTGTCAATGAATGTTACTGAATTTTCCTTACAGTATTTGTCCAGCCAGCAATTGACACCAATTGCCCTGGACAGCCATTCATTCCAACTCCTCTCCTTGGCAAATACCACATATGACAGGGTTCCCACCCTTCTTCCTAATTATGTCTATTGCTGACCTAAACCTGCTAGTCAGGTCCTCACTCCTACGTCTGCCAACATCGTTGCCTCCAGCACTGAGACAGATAATAGGATTGCTCCCATTACCTCTCATGATGTCGTCCAGATGGCTAACAATATCCTCCATCCCAGCCCCAGGAAAGCAAACCCTCTGTCTCCTACTCCTATCAATCAAACAGAAAGCCCTATCCATGTACCTAACCTGACTGTCCCCAACAACAACAATGTTTTTACCTTCCTTTGTGTCTTTCGTCGTGACGCTCCCAGAAGTCGACTCACATTCATCGGGTAGCACGGAGAATGGGTTCCATGTTTCCACAACATTCTCTTGGGTCTTCGTTGTTTCTACCTCTCCACCCGTCCTCTTGAGCCTTAACTTTGTCCCATGCGTTTTAGCCACTGTCCAGGTTCCTTTCCTGGCTTGAGGATTCTCAACAGGAGGATTACTACGAATCCTCTTGTTTTCCTCAGTCAGTCGCTGTATCTCAAGCTTAGCTACCCTCAGTTCTTTCTTCAGCTGCTGGTAGAGTAGCTCAAGAGAGGACATCTTCTTCAGATTGACGAGAGAGGACATCTTCTTCAGATTGAAGATCAAGAAAACGAATGGAGAGTTAGAAACGATGAAGAAGAAAGAGACTGCTGTGGAAACTGTTGTGGCAACATCGAACGCCTTCTCCGTGCTACCCGATGAATGTGAGTCGACTACTGGGAACGTCACGACGAACGACACCAAGGAAGGTAAAAACATTGTTGTTGTTGGGGATAGCCAGGTTAGGTATATGGATAGGGCATTCTGCTTGAAGGATAGGAGTAGGAGACAGAGGGTTTGCTTTCCTGGGGCTGGGATGGAGGATATTGTTAGCCGGCTTGACAACATCAATCGCTCTGGACAGCCATTCATTTCCAACACCCCTTCTTGGCAAAATGCCACATATAACAGGGCGCCCCCCCTTCTTCCTAATTATGTCTATTGCTGTCCTGTACCTTCTAACTAAATCCTCACTTCTACGCTTGACTACATCATTGCCTCCAGCACTGAGGCAGATAATAGGATTGATCCCATTACCGTTCATGATGTTGTCAAGCCGGCTAACAATATCCTCCATCCCAGCCCCAGGAAAGCAAACCCTCTGTCTCCTACTCCTATCCTTCAAGCAGAATGGCCTATCCATATACCTAACCTGGCTATCCCCAACAACAACAATGTTTTTACCTTCCTTGGTGTCGTTCGTCGTGACGTTCCCAGTAGTCGACTCACATTCATCGGGTAGCACGGAGAAGGCGTTCGATGTTGCCACAACAGTTTCCACAGCAGTCTCTTTCTTCTTCATCGTTTCTAACTCTCCATTCGTTTTCTTGATCTTCAACTTTGTTCCTTGAAGTCCGGCCACTGCCCAGGTTCCCTTCTTGACCTGAGGACTCACAACAGGAGGACTACTACGAATCCTCTTGTTTTCCTCCGTCAATCATCACCCCCCTTCCCGATACTTCTGTCTACTTGGATCAATTTAAAACCCTGGATGTGACATTCGGCAGGCATGCCCCGATTTTTCATATTAAACCATGTCTCAGTTATTGCAAAAACATCAATATTACCCGTACTTGCAACTAATCTCAACTCTTCCATCTTATTCCTAGCATAACGACTATTGGTGTAATATACATTTAAAGACCCTCCTTTCTCTTTACCCTTCCTGCTCATTTCTGTTTTTCCACTATACCTATTACTGTCCTTGTCACTTAGTGCCACTGGCTTTTCAATACCCACCTTATTCTGCCTATTACTAGTTCCCGTAGAATTTATAACATTACTACACTGGGACTTCACTGTTTTCCCCCCATAACCCATACCACTAACTTCCATACATGGTTACAATCATGAACAAATTACAGAGTAATGAGCAATGTTCTAGGGAATGAATCCATTGCTGAGAATTTACTTTAAACTCTACTTCAGGGATTCAGACATTCTTGACTGGTGGTGAAAGGTTACATGCAGCCTTAATGACCCTCATGTAGTCGATAGACTTTAAACCCCATTATTTTTATTGTGTAATCAATATGTAATATTTGTCGTTTTTATCAAGATAATTTATGTTGCAGGTGAGTGCTAAAGATGGACTAGACCGTGTCTCCCGCTGGGTGTACTGCATGAGCCAGATTTATCTACAAGAATGTGTGCACGTAGTCAGGGAGTTACCAAACTCAGGAGGTAGGTGCTCCCTGTTTATTCGTAGGAACCAGAATCACTTCCAGCTGTACCGTTCAGAAGGTGTGACACCCCAATGGTAGTCAAGATACCGGTTTCTGTATCCCTATATCTGTTCATTTCGGGTAGCATTGTTCCCGAGTTCTGCTCTCTGACCAGCCTTCCTGTATGACGTCATGGGCACTCACGATTGTTAGTGTTAAGAACATAAGAAAGGAGGAAGACTGCAGCAGGCCTGTTGGCCCATACTAGGCAGGTCCTTCACAATCCATCCCACTAACAGAATATTTGCCCAACCCAATTTTCAATTCTACCCAAGCAATAAACTTGGATAATTCTATTAACTCATTCGCAAGTCCCACTCAAATCCAACCCCTCTCACTTATGTATTTATCCAACCTAAATTTGAAACTACCCAAGGTTTTAGCCTCAATAACCCTACTAGGCAGACTGTTCCACTCATCAACTACCCTATTTCCAAACCAATACTTTCCTGGAGTATACCTGGAGAGAGTTCCAGGGGTTCAATACGTGGTTCAATACGAAAAATAGGGACATGCCTGCTGAATGTCATATACAGGGTTTTAAATTGTTCCAAGTAGACAGAAGTTTCGGGAAGGGGGGTGGAGTGGCCCTGTATGTCCGAGATCGCTTGAACTGTTGCATAAAAAGGGAATAAAGTCTGAAATAACACATACAGAGTCTGTCTGGATAGAATTTTCAGAGGGCATGAAAAATTGATTTTAGGTGTGATATACCGTCCCCAAACTTAGATAGGGACCAAGGGAGACTACTATGGGAGGAAATTGTTAAGGCCACAATGCACGATAACGTAGTTATTCTGGGTGACTTCAACTTTAGTCAAATTGATTGGAATTTTTTGACTGGGAATTTAGAATCTAACGACTTCTTAGAAGTAGTTCAAGATTGTTTTTTGAAGCAGTTTGTGACAGAACCTACAAGGGAAATAATCTGCTTGACTTAGTTCTGGCAAACAAGGAAACCCTTGTTAATAATTTAGAAATTACAGAGGAACTCGGCCAAGCGACCACAAATAAATTACCTTTGGCATTGAATGGAAGTTTCATAGTAGGAATAACTCCGTAACGGTCCCAGATTTTCGCTAGCAGATTACAATGGACTTAGAGAACACTTATCATCTGTGGACTGGGGTAATGAAGAGAGCTATCAATATGACAGTTTTCTGAGCACTATACATGCTGCCCAAAGAACATTTATCCCATATAAAGAAATTAGATCGAATAGAAATGACCCAAAATGGATGAATAATAGGCTCAAATATCTTTTAGGGCAGAAGAAAGGAATTTATAGGCGTATCAAAAGAGGTGAGGGTCATCTTATGAATCAGTATATTGACATTAAGAGGGACGTTAAAAGGGGATTAGAAAAGCTAAGCGGGACTACGAAATTAAAGTTGCTAGGGATTCAAAACTAACCCAAAAGTTTTTTCCAGGTGTATAGAACAAAAGTTAGAGATAAGATAGGTCCCCTTAAAAATAATTATGGGTATCTTACTGACAAAGAGAATGAAATGTGCTCTATTTTTAATAATTATTTTCTCTCGGTTTTCACTCAGGAAGACACTAATAATATCCCAAGAATTAGGTATTTTAGTGTGCCTGAAGAAGATAAATTATGTAGTATCACAGTCACTAGCGAAATGGTTACCAAACAGATAGACCGTTTGAAGCAAAATAAATCGCCAGGCCCTGATGAGCTTTTTTCAAGGGTTCTTAAGGAATGCAAAATTGAACTCTGTGAACCCTTAACTAATATTTTTAACCTATCTCTTCAAACAGGTGTAGTGCCGGATACGTGGAAGATGGCTAATGTAATTCCTATTTTTAAAGCAGGGGACAAGTCGTTACCATCAAATTACCGCCCAATACGTCTAACATCAATTGTAGGCAAATTACTAGAGTCGATTATAGCTGATAACATAAGAAGCCATCTCGATAGGCATAATTTGATTAATGATACTCAGCATGGATTCACCAGGGGCCGTTCCTGTCTAACTAATTTATTAACTTTTTTCAGTAAGGCTTTTGAGGCAGTTGATAATGATAAAGAATTCGATATTGTTTATTTGGATTTTAGTAAGGCTTTTGATAGAGTACCACATCAGAGACTGTTAAAGAAAGTGGCTGCTCATGGCATTGGAGGAAAAGTGTTGTCATGGATCGAGTCATGGCTCACCAATAGGAAGCAGAGGGTGTGCATAAATGGGGTTAAATCGGAGTGGGGATCTGTAACAAGTGGCGTTCCTCAGGGATTGGTTTTGGGCCCGTTGTTGTTTATAATATATATAAATGACCTTGACGAGGGAATTTCTAGTGATATGAGCAAATTCGCTGATGACACGAAGATAGGTAGGATAATCGATTCAGACGTAGATGTCAGTGAACTACAGGAGGATTTAGACAAACTCAATTCCTGGTCAGAAAAATGGCAGATGCAGTTCAATGTAGATAAATGCAAAGTTCTTAAGCTCGGGAGTGTCCATAACCCAAGCACTTATAAGTTAAATAACATAGAACTTAGCCATACAGATTGCGAGAAGGACTTGGGGGTGATGGTAAGCAGCAACCTTACACCAAGACAGCAATGCCTAAGCGTACGTAATAAGGCAAATAGATTACTGGGATTTATATCAAGAAGTGTTAGCAACAGAAGTCCAGAGGTTATATTACAGCTTTATACATCATTAGTAAGGCCTCACCTAGATTACACAGCTCAGTTCTGGTCTCCATATTACAGAATGGACATAAATTCGTTAGAAAACATTCAGCGTAGAATGACTAAATTAATACATAGCATTAGAAATCTTCCTTACGAAGAAAGATTAAAGACTCTTAAATTACATTCACTTGTAAGACGTAGAATGAGGGGAGACATGATCGAGGTATACAAGTGGAAAATGGGTATTAACAAAGGGGATATAAATAAGGTCTTGAGGATATCTCTCCAAGACAGAACCCGCAATAATGGATTCAAGTTAGATAAGTTTAAATTTAGAAAGGATATAAGAAAGTATTGGTTTGGAAATAGGGTAGTTGATGAGTGGAACAGTCTGCCTAGTAGGGTTATTGAAGCAAGGACCTTGGGTAGTTTTAAATTTAGGTTGGATAAATTCATGAGTGAAAGGGGTTGGATTTGAGTGGGAATTGCACATGAGTAAATAAAATTATCAAAGCTTATTTCTTGGGTAGCATTGAAAATTAGGTTGAACAAATATTCTGTTAGTGGGATGGAATGTGAAGGACCTGCCTAGTATGGGCCAACAGGCCTGCTGCAGTGTTCCTCCTTTCTTATGTTCTTATGTCAACGCCCTTGCGGCCCGGTCTGTGACTAGGCCTCATGTTGGATCAGAGCCTGATCAACCAGGCTGTTACTGCTGGCTGCACGCAGTCCAACGTACGAACCACAGCCTGGCTTGTCAGGTACCGACTTTAGGTGCCTGTCCAGTGCCTGCTTGAAGACAGCCAGGGGTTTGTTGGTAAAATCCCCCTTATGTATGCTGGGAGGCAGTTGAACAGTCTTGGGCCTCTGACACTTATTGTGTTGTCTCTCAACGTGCTAGTGGCACACCTGCTCTTCATTGGGGGAATGTTACATCGTCTGCCGAGTCTTTTGCTTTCGTAGGGAGTGACTCTCGTGTGCAAGTTTGGTACTAATCCCTCGAGAATTTTCCACGTGTATATAATAACGTATCTCTCCCGCCTGCGCTCTAGGGAGTACAGGTTTAGGAACTTCAAGCGTTCCCAGTAATTAAGAACATAAGAAAGAAGGAACACTGCAGCAGGCCTACTGGCCCATGCGAGGCAGGTCCAAGGCTCCAACAGGCTTAATTGAGGTGGTTTATCGCAGTTATGCGTGCCGTTTAGGTTCTCTGCACATTTTCTAGGTCAGCAATTTCACCTGCCTTCAAAGGTGTGCAGCAATATTCCAGCCTAGATAGAACAAGCGACCTGAAAAGTGTCAACATGGGCTTGGCATTCCTGATTTTGAAGGTTCTCATTATCCATCCTGTCATTTTTCGAGCACGATGCAATTGCTACATTGGTATGGTCCTTGAAGGTGAGATCCTCTGACATGATCACTCCCAGGTCTTTGACATTAGTTTTTCGCTCTATTGGTTGGAATTAGTTTTGTACTCCGATGAGATTTTAATTTCTTCACGTTTTCCGTATCTGAGTAATTGAAATTTCTCATCATTGAACTTCATATTGTTTTCTGCAGCCCATTTAAAGATTTGGTTTATGTCTGCTTGGAGTCTTGCAGTGTCTTCAACGGTGGACACTGTCATACAGATTCGGGTGTCATCTGCAAAGGAAGACACGGCACTGTGGCTTATATCCCTGTCTATGTCCCATATGAGGATGAGGAACAGGATGGGAGTGAGTACTGTGCCTTGTGGAACAGAGCTTTTCACTGTAGCCGCCTCAAGACTTTACTCTGTTGACTACTACTCTTTGTGTTCTACTTGTTAGGAAATTATAGATCCATCTACCAACTTTTCCTGTTATTCCTTTATCACGCATTTTGTGTGCTATTACACCATGGTCACACTTGTCAAAAGCTTTTGCAAAGTCTGTGTATATAACATCTGCATTCTGTTTGTCTTCTAGAGCATCCAGGACCTTGTCGTAGTGGTCCAGTAGTTGGGACAGACAGGAGCGACCTGCTCTAAACCCATGCTGCCCTGGGTTGTGTAATTGATGGGTATCTAGATGAGTGGCGATCTTGCTTCTTAGAACCCTTCAAAGAGTTTTATGATATGGGACGTTAGCACTATTGGTCTGTAGTTCTTTGCTATTGCTTTACTGCCCCCTGTGTGGAGTGGGGCTATGTCTGCTGTTTTTAGTAACTTCGGGAGGACCCCAGTGTCCCCAGTGCTTTTAACATAGGATGTTAAAAGCACGTGATAGGGGCTGCTTGCAGTTCTTGATGAACACGGAGTTCCATGAGTCTGGGCCTGGAGCAGAGTGCATGGCCATGTCATTTATTGCCTTTTCGAAGTCATTTGGCATCAGGGTAATGTCAGATAGGCATGCGTCTGCCAAGTTCTGTAGCACTCTCATAAAAAATTCATTTAGGTTTTCGATTATCAGTCTGGTTAGCGGCTCGCTAAAAACTGAGTCATACTGGGACTTAAGTAACTCACTCATTTCCTTGTTGTCATCTGTTTAGGACCCATCCCATTTAAGTAGGGGCCCAATACTGGATGTTCTCGACTTTGATTTGGCATAAGCAAAGAAATACTTTGGGTTTCTTTCAATTTAATTTATGGCTTTTAGTTCTTCCCACGTTTCCTGATTCCTGTAAGATTCCTTTAGTTTTAATTCAATGTTTGCTATTTCTCTGACCAGTCTCTCTCTACGTATTTCAGATATATTGGCCTCTTGTAGCCGCTCCATTATTCTTTGCCTTCGCCTGTATAGGGAGCGCCTCTCTCTTTCTAGTTTACATCTTCTCCTTTTTGAAGAGATAAATTAAAAATATTAGTTAATGATTCACAAAGTTCCATTTTGCATTTCTTAAGAACCCTCGAAAAAAGCTTATCAGGACCCGGCAATTTATTTTGTTTCAGTCGGTCTACTTGTTTCATAACCATTTCACTAGTGACTGTGATATTACATAATTTATCTTCTAAAGGCCCACTATAAAAATTAATTACTGGGGTATTGTTAGTGTCTTCCTGAGTGAAAAACCGAGAGAAAATAATTATTAAAAATCGAGCTCATTTCATTCTCCTTGTCAGTAAGATGCCCAGAGTTGTTTTTAAGGGGACCTATCTTATCTCTAACTTTTGTTCTATAAATCTAGAAAAAAACTTTTGGGTTTTCGAATCCCTAGCATCTTTAAATTCGTAGTCCTGTTTAGCTTTTCTTATTCCCTTTTTAATGTATCTCTTAATGTCAATACATATATTGATTCATAAGATGACCCTCACCTCTTTTGATGCACCCATAAATTCCTTTCTTCTGCCCTAAAAGATATTTGAGCCTATACATCCATTTTGGGTCATTTCTATTCGATCTAATTTCTTTATACGAGATAAACATTCTTTTGGCAGCATGTTTAGTGTTTAGAAAACTCTCATATTGATAGCTCTCTTCGTTACTCCAGTCAACAGATGATAAGTGTTCTCTAAGCCCATTGTAATCTGCTAATCAAAAAACTGGGACCTTTACTAAGTTGTTCCTACTATCATACTTCCATTCAATGCTAAAGGTAATTGATTTGTGGTTGCTTGCGCTGAGTTCTTCTGTAATTTCTAAATTATTAACAAGGGTTTCCTTGTTTGCCAGAACCAAATCAAGCAGGTTATTTCTTCTAGTAGGTTCTGTCACAAACTGCTTCAAAAACCAATCCTGAACTGCTTCTAAAAAGTCTTTAGATTCTAAATTCCCTGTCAAAAAATTCCAAACAATCTGACTAAAGTTAGTCCCCTAGAATTACTACGTTATCGTGCTTTGTGGCCTTAACAATTTCCTCTCAAAGTAGTCTCCCTTGGTCCCTATCTAAGTTTGGGGGACGGTATATCACGCCTAAAATCAATTTTTCATACTCCTCTGAAAATTCTATCCAGACAGACTCTGTATGTGTTATTTCAGACTTTATACCCATTTTTATGCAACAATTTAAACGATCACGAACATAGTGCCACCCCACCCCTCTTCCCGATACTTTGTCTACTTGGAACAATTTAAAACCCTGGATGTGACATTCAGCTGGCATGTGCTGATTTATCATATTAAACCACATCTCTGTTATGGCAAAAAACATCAATGTTACCCGCACTTGGAACTAATCTCATTTTGCCCATCTTATTTCTCGCACTATGAGTATTTGTGTAATATAGGTTTAGAAAACCTCCCTTCTCTTTTCTCTTCCTGCTAATTTCTGTTCCACCACTTTACCTGTTACTGTCCTTGTCACCTAGTGCCACTGGGTTCCCAATATTCACCAATAACTCTACCTCATTCTGCCTATAACTGATTTCCCTAAAACTCACACTATTGCTACACTGAAAATTCATTGATTTTCCACAAAAACCCATACCACTATCTATTTCTAGTTTAAAGACCTAACAGCTCCCTCCACTGCATTGGCTAGTGCTCCCACCCCAAACCTAGATAAGTGAACCCCATCCCTGGCATACATGTCATTTCTGCCATAGAAGAGGTCCCAGTTGTCTATGAATGTTACTGAATTTTCTTTAGAGTGTTTGTCCAGCCAGCAATTAACAGCAATTGCCCTGGACAACTATTCATTTCCAACTCCTCTCCTGGGCAAAGTTTCCTCAATAAGGATACCCAAGTGTTGTACATGTGTCTAATTTATCAACTTGTCAGTTCTCTGAACCATTTATCTATAGTACAACATTGTTGAGGCCTGCAGTGTTGTTGCATATTAGCATCCACTTTAAGTTGGGTGATACTGCACACTTAAAGAATGTAGAGAATTACACCTCTCCACTGTAACCTTGGAATCACACCGTCGTAATGCAGTATCATGCATCACCCCACGTATTCAACATTTCTGTATGAATATGCAGGTACATACGTCGCACTCATAAGTAGCTAAATGGTTTTCTAAATTTGATCTAAATATTCATGCTTATTTTGTGCATATGCACGTGTAAAGGCTTTACACACTTAAATCGGATTGACAGTAACTACTAGAAAAATATGTAATTGTCTTTAAATTTGGAAAATTGTCTGTCTCTGTCTCCTCTGTCTCTTCCTGTTTGTCACTGTCTTTGTTTTGTTTACACAAGTCTTTTATGCACTGGAGGACAAACAGAATACAGATATAGCATACACAGACTTTGCAAACGCATTGGACAAGTGTAATCATGGTGTAGTAACTCAAAAAATGCGTGCAAAAGGTATTAGAAAAGTGGGTAGATGGATTTTTACCTTGTTGGATTGCGTTTATCCAGCAGTTTAGTGTTTATAATGTTTAAAAGCTAAGAGCTGTTACCTACATCTGCTAACTTGAAAGACCTTTTTCTTCTTAAGAGATGTACGAATAGTAAATAGGATGAAATTGAAGCCATCTGTGGGCCAGTGATTTTATTTGCTCAACTGTCTTTATTTCGTTGATGTCATTATGCTGTACAAACACGTTCCAGACTCGAGTCATCCTAGGAATAAATGATCTCAGATGAAGTGATGTTCTGGAAAACTTGTCCTCGGAGTGTAGCCAAGTGTGGTACTTTCACAATATTGGCCTTGTACATAACAGTAAGGCCACCCACATTCCTCTGGTGTTGAAGGCTCTGCTGAAATGACAGATCTGTCCAGGCTGGTTCCAGGTGAAAGATGAGTCTCTCTTGCTCTGTTCTCTATTCTGTCAAGAAGTCACAGATGAGATGGGGGCAGGCAATCCAAGAAAGTGGAGCATACTCAAGGTGTGAGCATACTTGTGCCTCGTACAGAATCTCTCAACCTGTACTGTCGAGCAAATGCGAGATACTTCCAGGACAGTGTGTTTGCAAGATTTACAACGTGGTTCTTAGTTTGGAGTCAAATTTCACCCCAAATATATCAACTTCATACCCGGGTATCAATTCTCTCCCATTCATTCTTAACACTGCTCCAGCATTACCATCATGGTGCCTAGAGACCTTCATTATTCCTGTTTTCTCAGGAGCAAATGTGACCTGCCAACACACACGCATGCGCGCACTGAGAGAGGTTAAGGGAACTCAGTCTCATTATACTGGAGGACAGGAGGGCCTGGGGTAATATTGATAACGTACAAAATACTAGGAGGAATTAATAGGGTGAATTTGAAGAGATTATTTGAGAGATGGGAAACAAGACCACGAAGGCGCAGCTGGAAGTTGAATGCTCAGATGAGTCACATAGACGTTAGGAAGTATTCCTTCAGCTTTAGAGTAGTCAGGAAGTGGAACGAACCCCATTCAAGGTAGGCAGAATTGCAGATCTAGAGAATGTACAAAGAACCTTCACTGTACGTTTTAGTTCAGTTAAGCACCTTAATTACTGGGAATGCTTGAAGTCTGTTGACCTGTACTATCTGAAACGTAGGTAAGAAAGATGCATCATAATGTATACCTGGAAAATCCTCGAGGGACTGACCTCAAATCTACACACAGAAATCACTCCAGACCTGGAGAGTGTACAAAGAACTTTCACGGCACATAAGTACGATAAAGCACCTAAATTACTGGGAACGGTTGAAGGTCTTTGATCTGCATTCCTTGGAACGCAGGCGAGAGAGATACATGATAATATACACTTGGAAGGTCCGGGAGGGATTGGTACCAAACCTGCACACGAAAATCACTCTATGAAAGCAAAAGACTCGGCAGGAGATGCAACATTCCCCCGATGACAAGCACGGGTGCCACGAGTACACTGAGAGACAACACCATAAGTGTCCGGGGCCCAAGACTGTTCAACTGCCTCCCAGCATAAATAAGGGGGATTACCAATAGACCCCTGGCTGTCTTTAAGAGGGATCTGGACAGACACCTAAAGTCAGTGACGGATCAGCCTGGATGTGGTTCATACGTTGAATTGTGTGCAGCTAGCAGTAACAGCCAGGTTGATCATTCCCTGGTCCACCCAGAGGCCTGGTCAAGGACCAGGCCGTGGGGGTGTTGACCCCCATAACCTCCAGGTAGGTAGACCTGGAGAATGAAGTAATAGAGGCAGGATCTATACATAGCTTTAAAAGAGGTATGATAGGGCACTCTAACCTAGGAGTGATTTTAGTAACAAGATAGGTGGGACCAGGAGCTGAGACTCAACCCCAGTAACCACATATACGAGTTACTAGACTAGGCATAATATTACTGTAGGTATTGTGACTCGGAGGAAGTGAATAATCGCCATAACAAGGATTGAAATATGACTGCTAGCAATGGTTCAGACGACTGGACACTAGGAAGCGTCATGCTACTATACAGAGAGGCAATCAATATGATAATAGTATACAATATCGACAAGTTGATAAGTAAGACGCAGGTGCAACAGTTAGGTATCTTTTTTCCAAAACACTTCTTGTGTACGGAGTCGAGTACGGAGGAGGCAGCAGCAAAGACGATATAATCAGTCCATTACTCTTGAAGACGGAGTTTTGAGCTGGTCAGTCCCTCAGCCTGAAGAAGTTTTGCTCCATAGTCTGGAACAATGTGAAGCTGAAGCAAATATCAATGTATAAAATATACAGCAGTTAACTATACGTAGTTATTTAGACAAATTTTATTTTCAAGAATTACTGTGCGTTGACTCAGCTGTGGGATGACATCTTTGCAAGATGTTTGGAAGCATTTCTAGTAATGGTTAAGACACCGGGAACGATGAGTGGACAGTGAAGTATGGAGAACGACACTGAAGACTGTCTTGTGAATCACCTGCAGTTTTATGATGGAGTAACTGATGATTAGCGGGGGGGAGGGGTTAATGTACATACCTTCCTGAAGGATACCTGAAGGACGTTTCCGGGGATCATTGCCCTCGCGTCTCGGTTCCACACTAAGTCTCATGGAGGAACAAGACCTGATCAACCAGGTTAAGAAAGCATTTTTTTCTTTTTGAGATTTCAGTACAACTCTTAACAAGACAAAGAAGTTTTTCATGTTCAACTGGACGATTACCTGCGGAAAGTGACATATTAGTGTGATGGGTATGGGGGTCTACTAGCAGCAAAAGCCTGGTTGATCAGGTAGTCTGGCCTGAGGCCGGACTGCCAGGGATTAACTGTTGTTTCCGGGGGTAACCCCCTCCCTCGGCCCAGTCTTGGACCAGACCTCCCTGTTCCTGGTATGATCGACCAGGCTGTTGGTGCCTCCCGCACAAAGAATAATTTGTGTAAGACAGCCGAGTTCCCTCTTAAATATAGTGGTTTGTTGGTAATTCCCCATGTACATGGAGGGAAGGCATTGAAAAGTCTTGAGTTCGCTCTGTGTAGTCATCTTGCTCCCCTGCTTTTCATTTGAGGTATTTTTCACTCTGCCAAGTGTTTTGTTTTCATGTGGTGTGATTTCAGTGTGCAGGTTCAAGACAAATCCTTCCAGAATTTTTCAGATATAAATTAAGATTTATTTTTATTGCCTACGCTCCAACGAGTACTGTTCAATATATTTTAGGTATTCCCAGTATTTTAGATTCTTGACTCTGTTTATATGGGAAGTGAAGATTCTCTACGTTTTGCATTTCTGCAATATCTTCTGCCTTGAAGGAGGCCATTAGTACATAGCAATATTCCAGCCTAGAGAGAAAAAGTGGCCTCATTTAGATTATGCTGCACAGTTTTAGTCACCGTATTACAGAATGGATATAAATGCTCTGGAAAACGTACAAAGGAGGATGACAAAGTTGATCCCATGTATCAGAAATCTTCCCTATGAGGATAGACTGAGGGCCCTGAATCTGCACTCTCTAGAAAGGCGTAGAATTAGGGGGAATATGATTGAGGTGTATAAATGTAAAACAGGAATAAATACAGGGGATGTAAATAGCGTGCTAAAAATATCTTGTATTGACAGGACTCGCAGCAATGGCTTTAAGTTGGATAAATTCAGATTCAGGAAGGATATAGGAAAGCATTGGTTTGGTAATAGAGTTGTCGATGAGTGGAACAAACTCCCGAGTACAGTTATAGAGGCTAAAACGTTGTGTAGTTTTAAAAATAGGTTAGATAAATACATGAGTGGGTGCGGGTGGGTGTGAGTTGGACCTGACTAGCTTGTTATACTAGGTCAGATGCCGTGCTCCTTCCTTAAGTGAATGTGACCTGACCTGGTTGGGTTGGGGCATTGGCTTAAGCCGGTGGGAGACTTGGACCTGCCTCGCATGGACCAGTAGGCCTGCTGCAGTGTTCCTTCTTTCTTATGTACTTAAGAGAATCTTCGGTGACTCGTTGAATTTTCTACTTATCCAGCCTGTCACTTTCCTTGTGGATGCTATAATAACATTGGCATCCTTGAATGTGAGATTCTCTGACAGTGTCACTCCCAAGTCTCGTATTAACTTCCGCTGTAATGAATGCTTTCAGTTTGCCTTGTGCTCCATTTCTCTTTCTAATTTCTTAATTTTTCCATAGCGTAATAACTGAAATTTGCCCTCGTTGAACACTGTTGTTGTGTGTAGCCCACCGGAAGACTTGATATATACATGTACCTGCTTGAAGGATCACTGTGTCCTTGATGGACTCCTCTCTCATACACTTCTAGTATCTTAACAAGGAATAATTTAAATCTTCAGACATGGAACTAGTCCCTCCAGTATGTTACATGTAAACATTATCATAAACTTGTTGTTGTTGTTGCATTCCAGAGTACAGTGCGAGGGACTTACGTATTCCCAGTGATGTGTTGCAACTCATAACAATTTACTATGTAAATAGTTTACAAAACCCACAAATTAAAAAAAAAATGAGCCACTTGTACACAAGTCTCATTTTTCAGGAATTTAGGAGAGTTATGCCTTAGGGGAGATGATGGACGACTAGGACCCCGAGGAGAGGAAGCTTGCAAGCAGTGAAGGAGAGGAAGCTTGCAAGCAGTGAAGGAGAGGAAGCTTGCAAGCAGTGAAGGAGAGGAAGCTTGCAAGCAGTGCAGGAGAGGAAGCTTGCAAGCAGTGAAGGAGAGGAAGCTTGCAAGCAGTGAAGGAGAGGAAGCTTGCAAGCAGTGAAGGAGAGGAAGCTTGAAAGCAGTGAAGGAGAGGAAGCTTGCAAGCAGTGCAGGAGAGGAAGCTTGCAAGCAGTGAAGGAGAGGAAGCTTGCAAGCAGTGAAGGAGAGGAAGCTTGCAAGCAGTGAAGGAGAGGAAGCTTGCAAGCAGTGGAGGAGAGGAAGCTTGCAAGCAGTGGAGGAGAGGAAGCTTGCAAGCAGTGCAGGAGAGGAAGCTTGCAAGCAGTGGAGAAGCAGCTTGCAAGCAGTGCAGGAGAGGAAGCTTGCAAGCAGTGGAGGAGAGGAAGCTTGCAAGCAGTGAAGGAGAGGAAGCTTGCAAGCAGTGGAGGAAAGGAAGCTTGCAAGCAGTGAAGGAGAGGAAGCTTGCAAGCAGTGCAGGAGAGGAAGCTTGCAAGCAGTGAAGGAGAGGAAGCTTGCAAGCAGTGGAGGGAGAGGAAGCTTGCAAGCAGTGAAGGAGAGGAAGCTTGCAAGCAGTGAAGGAGAGGAAGCATGCAAGCAGTGAAGGAGAGGAAGCTTGCAAGCAGTGAAGGAGAGGAAGCTTGCAAGCAGTGAAGGAGAGGAAGCTTGCAAGCAGTGCAGGAGAGGAAGCTTGCAAGCAGTGCAGGAGAGGAAGCTTGCAAGCAGTGAAGGAGAGGAAGCTTGCAAGCAGTGAAGGAGAGGAAGCTTGCAAGCAGTAGGAGAGGAAGCTTGCAAGCAGTGAAAGGAGAGGAAGCTTGCAAGCAGTGAAGGAGAGGAAGCTTGCAAGCAGTAGAGGAGAGGAAGCTTGCAAGCAGTGAGGAGAGGAAGCTTGCAAGCAGTGAAGGAGAGGAAGCTTGCAAGCAGTAGAGGAGAGGAAGCTTGCAAGCAGTGAAGGAGAGGAAGCTTGCAAGCAGTAGAGGAGAGGAAGCTTGCAAGCAGTAGAGGAGAGGAAGCTTGCAAGCAGTAGAGGAGAGGAAGCTTACAAGCAGTAGAGGAGAGGAAGCTTGCAAGCAGTGAAGGAGAGGAAGCTTGCAAGCAGTGCAGGAGAGGAAGCTTGCAAGCAGTGCAGGAGAGGAAGCTTGCAAGCAGTGCAGGAGAGGAAGCTTGCAAGCAGTGAGAGGAGGAAGCTTGCAAGCAGTGGAGGAGAGGAAGCTTGCAAGCAGTGGAGGAGAGGAAGCTTGCAAGCAGTGAGGAGAGGAAGCTTGCAAGCAGTGAAGGAGAGGAAGCTTGCAAGCAGTGGAGGAGAGGAAGCTTGCAAGCAGTGGAGGAGAGGAAGCTTGCAAGCAGTGGAGGAGAGGAAGCTTGCAAGCAGTGGAGGAGAGGAAGCTTGCAAGCAGTGGAGGAGAGGAAGCTTGCAAGCAGTGGAGGAGAGGAAGCTTGCAAGCAGTGAGGAGAGGAAGCTTGCAAGCAGTGAGGAGAGGAAGCTTGCAAGCAGTGCAGGAGAGGAAGCTTGCAAGCAGTGAAGGAGAGGAAGCTTGCAAGCAGTGAAGAGAGGAAGCTTGCAAGCAGTGAGGAGAGGAAGCTTGGAAGCAGTGAAGGAGAGGAAGCTTGCAAGCAGTGGAGGAGAGGAAGCTTGCAAGCAGTGCAGGAGAGGAAGCTTGCAAGCAGTGAAGGAGAGGAAGCTTGCAAGCAGTGCAGGAGAGGAAGCTTGCAAGCAGTGAAGGAGAGGAAGCTTGCAAGCATTGAAGGAGAGGAAGCTTGCAAGCAGTGAAGGAGAGGAAGCTTGCAAGCAGTGAAGGAGAGGAAGCTTGCAAGCAGTGCAGGAGAGGAAGCTTGCAAGCAGTGAAGGAGAGGAAGCTTGCAAGCAGTAGAGGAGAGGAAGCTTGCAAGCAGTGAAGGAGAGGAAGCTTGCAAGCAGTGAAGGAGAGGAAGCTTGCAAGCAGTGGAGGAGAGGAAGCTTGCAAGCAGTGAAGGAGAGGAAGCTTGCAAGCAGTGAAGGAGATGAAGCATGCAAGCAGTGAAGGAGAGGAAGCTTGCAAGCAGTGGAGAGGAAGCTTGCAAGCAGTGAAGGAGAGGAAGCTTGCAAGCAGTGCAGGAGAGGAAGCTTGCAAGCAGTGCAGGAGAGGAAGCTTGCAAGCAGTGAAGGAGAGGAAGCTTGCAAGCAATGCAGGAGAGGAAGCTTGCAAGCAGTGAAGGAGAGGAAGCTTGCAAGCAGTGAAGGAGAGGAAGCTTGCAAGCAGTGAAGGAGAGGAAGCTTGCAAGCAGTGGAGGAGAGGAAGCTTGCAAGCAGTGGAGGAGAGGAAGCTTGCAAGCAGTGCAGGAGAGGAAGCTTGCAAGCAGTGAAGGAGAGGAAGCTTGCAAGCAGTGGAGAACAAAGTATGTGTTAAAATGTTAATAATGAGAAGTGGATGGGAGAGACTGCTGCTTCTCAGGTGCTCTGGGGAGGAGCTTCTTTGATTTTTTCTTAAGCAAAATTTTACGACTCAGAAATATGCTGGGTTGCTTTGTGTTATGAATGAGTGTGAGGGGGGAGACTTTAGTAGGGCAGTGAGCACATAGTCAGGTATTCCATTAAAAGGTTCATCAGCTACAACACCTTCAAAGGTTTTGTTCCCGCCGAGGTGGTGGTGTGGGGTGCAGAGGAAGAGGGGGGGGATGTAGTGTGGGGTGGAGAGGGAAATATGTGGGGATTTGGTATGAGGGTGGGCTGGGGCAGGAGTGAGTAGGGATTTAGGTGGTAGTGAGGAAAGGAGCTGAGACGGTGGTATGGGGGCTGGAGCCTGGGTTTTGGAGGTATTGTTGGGGTGAGAGGGGGATGTGTTGTAATGGGCTATGAGGGTGGGCTGTCGGTAGTGTAGGGGGTTGGGTGTGGGTTTGGGAGATAGTATTGTTTTGGGAGACCGGGTGTTTGGGAATGGACTGTGATGGTGGGCCTTGGTGAGGACGGGGGGGGGGGTTGTGGTAGGCGGGTGGTGGCTGGGCAGTGGGTCTGGTGAGACACAGCTGTGCCCTTCATTGGCGCCAGGCTGGCCCTGGCTGCTTCACCATTGTGGCGGCGCCGGCCTCCTCCCTCCCTCCCTCTCACTACCTATGAAAAAACCTCCGGTTAAAAACCAGTTATTAAGGTTGGCTGAGTAGCGCACTATGAAAGCCTTGCCAAGCTAGGTCCTGGTTACTTCACCTCACTCCAGTATGTTACACGATAGGTGCTAGAGGTAACCTTACCCTCTGCTCAAGAGTCACACACTTCTACAACATAACGAAATCTTTATTTATGAAACGTTTCGCCAGTTATTGGCATCTTCAGTCCAATGCAGAGAAAAAAGTGAGGTAGTCAGTCCCTGAGGGACTGATTACCTCATGCTCCTCCTCATTTTACACTTTTTTCTTTGTATTGGACTGAAGAAGCCACTGGCTGGCGAAAGGGTTCCTCAGACATTAACAAATGTTGCACAAGTGTCTCATTGTTCAGACTTGTAGTGTATCATAACTGTGTAATACAACAACCTGTCTACCCAGCTATTACACAGGAACCCTTAAAGCCCAGTTGCTTGATGCTGCTCAAAGCCTCTTGATACAAGATTGCCTCACATACCCAAAGCACTGTATGACCCTTATGAGTTTAGTGCTTTCCACGAGTATGACAATTATTGAGTTGAATACTTGAAGATATCCTCAGTACTGTAGTGAAGTGTCTCACTAAGGTTATGAAAATCAATTAACTTGTTTGACCAACCCATCCTGTGTGACGGAGTTTGACGGGAACCTTGAGGAGGTGACCCCACTCCAGCCAGCTGTCACAGCCTTCACTATCCTCGCTGAACACCAGCCAGCTGTCACAGCCTTCACTATCCTCGCTGAACACCAGCCAGCTGTCACAGCCTTCACTATCCTCGCTGAACACCAGCCAGCTGTCACAGCCTTCACTATCCTCGCTGAACACCAGCCAGCTGTCACAGCCTTCACTATCCTCGCTGAACACCAGCCAGCTGTCACAGCCTTCACTATCCTCGCTGAACACCAGCCAGCTGTCACAGCCTTCACTATCCTCGCTGAACACCAGCCAGCTGTCACAGCCTTCACTATCCTTGCTGAACACCAGCCAGCTGTCACAGCCTTCACTATCCTCGCTGAACACCAGCCAGCTGTCACAGCCTTCACTATCCTCGCTGAACACCAGCCAGCTGTCACAGCCTTCACTATCCTCGCTGAACACCAGCCAGCTGTCACAGCCTTCACTATCCTCGCTGAACACCAGCCAGCTGTCACAGCCTTCACTATCCTCGTTGAACACCAGCCAGCTGTCACAGCCTTCACTATCCTCGCTGAACACCAGCCAGCTGTCACAGCCTTCACTATCCTCGCTGAACACCAGCCAGCTGTCACAGCCTTCACTATCCTCGCTGAACACTGGTGTATCTGCAGCAGTGGATTGGCAGACCAACTCGGGTAGCATGGTCTTATCTGCTGTAGATCTGAGGGAAAGATTGCAAGGCATGGAATGGTCTTGCAACAGCTGGTTGCCCAGCAGTAACAGCCATAACAACTATGCAGATCCGATGGCAGCGAAATGCACCCAGATGGAATTACCTTGCAACTCTGGACAGACGGCAAGCTTGTGGTGTAAATATACATGTGTACATCCACACTGGCTGACACCTATCTCCAATACAGCAGGGATGAAGGATGTGCAGCTGCTACCCTCAGGAAGTACCAGAAGTGTAGAAAATACAGTGAACTTCTTCATTATTATTTGTTTGCTCCCATAGTGACAGAGACCCTCGGCTCGTGGGAAAAGAGCGCATCCAAGATTCTGAAGGAATTGGGTAAAATACTCGTCAGGAAAACTAAGGATCCCAGAGCAGCTAGTTTTCTATCAGAATCTGTCTTGCAGTTCAGAGGGGTAATGCCTGTTGTATCTTGGGAACACATTCCAGCTCTGAGGAATCTGATAAAGTATTTGGAATGTAATTTTTAACATACACATGTATATTGTATTGTCCCTAAAAAAATAAAGCTTGAACACAGGTGTCATCCCACAGTCATTAAAAACCACTAATATTGTCCCACTTACAAGGTGACACTAAAGAAGTCATGAAAGCCTGGAGGCCAATAGCGCTAACTTCACATAGTCAAAAATCTTTGAATTGGTCTTATGAAGCAAGTTTTGCAATCATATGGAATTGTAACAATTGCACAATCCAGGGCAGCGAGTTTAGAGCAGGTCACTCCTTTGCACAATTGCTAGACTATTACGACATGGTCCTGGATACACTGGAAGACACGCTAATGGTGATGTATCAGACACTGTGCCTTTGACAAGTGCGACCATGGTGTGGTAACGCACAAAATGCATGCAGAAGGAACAACTGGTAAAATTGGGCGGATGGATATAACTTCTTGACCAATAGAACCCACAGTAGTAGTAAACATTGGAGGCGCCAGAGTGAAATACTCGCCTCAAGGCACAGTACTCGCAACAGACAAACCATTGCACCCTAACATTCTTTGCTGATGACACCAGAAT
Source organism: Cherax destructor (assembly GCA_009830355.1). Taxonomy (NCBI): domain Eukaryota; kingdom Metazoa; phylum Arthropoda; class Malacostraca; order Decapoda; family Parastacidae; genus Cherax; species Cherax destructor. Next base: position 24,390 of record WNWK01010316.1, on the reverse strand, counting down.
TGTTTGAGAGTTTTATCCACCGAGGACACAGCAAATCTTCAAGCGAATATAAGTCTTCCACAGACAACATTATGATGTTCAATGAGGACAAGTTTCAGTTGTTCTTCTATGAAAGAATGGAGAAAATAGATGGAGTACAGGACAAACTCTCACCATTCAATAGAGCGAAAGATAGATGTGAGAGACTTGGGAGTGATGTCAGAAGATCTCTTCAAGGATCATATCAGTGATGCTATTGCAAATAATGAAAGGTTGGATAACTAGAACTTTCAGGACAAGAGATGCTGAACCAGTAATTATACTGTAATACGACCCACTCAAGGCAGGTGAAATTGCCAAGCTGGAAAACATTTATAAAACTTACACTGTCCATTTACACTGTCAAGCATTTGAACTTCTGCGAATACCTGAAGTCTCACCAACTGTATTCCTTGGAGCGTAGGAAAGCTACATCATAACTGACATCTGGAGGATTCTGGAGGACTGGTCCCAAACTTGCGCACCCAAATCATTCTGTATCAAAACAGAGAACTTGGCAGATGGTGCTGAGTACATACAGTAAAAAAAAAAAAAGGCGTGAAATGAATTCACAAAAAAAAAACCTGTCAGAGGTCTCTCAGTTTTCAATGCCCTTCCTTTGTGTATTAGGGCAATTACAACAAACCTCTGGCTGTCCTCAAGAGAACTTAAGTTCCTCAAATCAGTTCCTGACCATCCAAGGTCTGATTTATATGTTGAACTACGTGTTGCCATCAGTAACAGCCTGGTTGATCATGCATAGTCTGGGACCAGACCGAAAGGAGAGAGAGATAGATATGCATGCATGATAATATATACGTGGAAAGTACTGAGTACCTAGTCCCAAATCTGCCTTAACATACTGGAGTGACATGTGGGAGAATTTATGGAATAAATCCAGTGAAAAGGCAGGAGTACTGTTAGTACAATAAGAGAACAGTGCATCTTGTCAGAAGATATCAGAAACAGTGCTGGTACAAGTGCACAAGTCTTTAAGATGAAGTTAGTTAACTTTGCCAAGTGCCGGATCAACCAGTGTGACGTGTGTGGGCAGGAACAGCATGGTTGACCAGACCAGCACCAAAAAAGTTTGGCCCAGGGCTGGGCTTCCGGAGTAGGAAAGCTGGAAACCATCAAAGGTACCACCAGCCCTCATACTGCTACCACCCTGCAACCCAACACTTGGAAAGTACTTGAGGGCCTGGTCCCAAATCTGCACACTGCCATAACAACATACTGGAGTGAGAGATATGGGAGAAAGTGTAAAATAAACCCAGTGAGGAGCAGGGGTGCGGTGGGGACAATACGGGAGCACTGTATTAACATCCGGGGTCCCAGACTATTCAACATCTTACCAGAAGATATCCGAAACACTGCTGGAACCAGTGTAGAAGCCTTTAAGAGGAAAATGGACAAGTATCTTCATCGGGTGCCAGATCAACCAGGCTGTGATGGATATGTGGGGCAGCGAGCCTCCAGCAGCAACAGACTGGTTGACCAGGCAAGCACCAGACGAGCCTGGCCCATGGCCGGGCTCAGAGAGTAGATACTCTCGAAACTCTTCAAAGGTATATCCACTTTATAACCACTTACACCCCACCACCTACTCACCCCCTACCCTCCCAACCTTATTAAACCCATACTAACTATGGAAAACCAAGATGGGTGTCTGCAGCGTAGTGGTCACATAATCCACAGTAGTGTGCATATTAATTGGGACACTGATGAAATAAGACATTAGGAAAATTAATGTTTATTTGAAAAATACATGGCAATGATATGACAGATAGTTGATTTAATAAGAGATTCTTCATCCTGGTACCAGGTCCTAATAACAGCAACAGTTAGCTTCTCCACAGTTGAACAATCCTGTTTTAGAATACTGCATTTGGTTATTGCACGTAGATTCTCAGTTGGGTTGAGGTGTAAATGAATGGTTCAGAGAACCGACAAGTTGATAAATTAGACACATATGTAACACTTGGGTATCTTTATTGAGGAAACGTTTCGCCACACAGTGGCTTTATCAGTCCATACAAAGGAGAATCGTGAAGAACAGGAGGAGTTTGAGGTGGTCAGTCCCTCAATCTTGAGTCGATGTTGTCAGTCCATCAATCTTGAACAGAATACAGCATATGTGCCAGGAAGCAGCTTATATACCGTAGGCAGGAGAGGTACAGAAGTCGTAGGTGGTGTCACATTTGTACAAGAGTGGTATACAATACCGACATTTGTCCAATGTGGATGTAGGTCGTGCCCAAGGGTTGGGCACAGAGAATTCTTCACTTGCCCAACCCTTGGGTACGACCTACATCCACATTGGACAAATGTCGGTATTGTATACCACTCTTGTACAAATGTGACACCATTTACGACTTCTGTACCTCTCCTGCCTACGGTATATAAGCTGCTTCCTAGCACATGCAGTATTCTGTTCAAGATTGATGGACTGACAACATCGACTCAAGGTTGAGGGACTGACCACCTCAAACTACTCCTGTTCTTCACGATTCTTTTTTGTATGGACTGATGAAGCCACTGTGTGGCGAAACGTTTCCTCAATAAAGATTCCCAAGTGTTGCATATGTGTCTAATTTATCAATTTGGGTTGAGGTCAGGAGAGTTTCCAGGCCAATTTTGAACGCTTAGGCCACTCAATTCAAAGATTGTCGGCATTTTTCTGGAAGTGTGGCATGGAGCAAGATCCTGCTGGAAAATGCCTGTCCACAACAGTAAGCAAGTGAGTTGCCAGGATTGCCTTGCATTTGTCACTAGTCATCGTTCTCTTAACTGTAGACGTAAGCCTACATGGCTAGTTACCATAGTTTTCTCCAGAGGGCAAGCCTGGTGGGCATGCCACTTGAACTCACATCACCCTGCTTCACTCTCACTCAGGCAGCTGACTCCACTCAATAAACAAGGTGTACTCGGTCACTCACACACTGCCTCTGTACCCACGATCTCGATCTCGCAAATAAAGTAAGAAGCCTCCGAAACTTCATCATTCATTCCCACTACCAAACGCACAAGCAATCATCCTTTGGTTATAAATGGTGGCAGCAGCGGTCGCAGCAGTTGTGTTGCCCTGGGAGAGAGAGGAAGGAAGAAGCATGAAGTTGTCTTCACTTCATCACCCTACACAAGAAGCATCCGTCTCTCAACAAGTTATCCTGATATTGTGTCTTATGATATCCTTGCCATTGTGAGGTGGTGTCTTGCATTTTCTTCCACATCTTCCTTGATAAAGCACTCCACATTTGCTAGTGCCATCAGCTCTCTTCAGAATCCGACCAACAGTTGACTTTGCTAGGCTAAATTTTTCGGCGATCTGTCTGAAACACAAGCCTGTAATTGTTTTCCATGATGGTAGGATTGCTGGTGTCTTTTTCTGTCTCATAAACATGCAATATTGCAGGTATGTTTTGCTACTTCTACTTACACTTAGATCACACTACACATGCATGTACAAGCATATACAGTGGACCCCCGGTTTTCGTGATTTTTTCGTTCCAGAATGCTGTTCAAGTGCCATTACCAAACGAATTTATTCCCATAAGGAATAATGTAAAGTAGACTAGTCCTTTTAGACCCCCCAAAAATACACCTACAAAAGCATTTAAAAAAATACACTTACATAAAAGGGCGTGTTTGGAGCAGGATAAACACCAGGGGTCTACTGTATATACTAACCCCTCTGGGTTTTCTTCTATTTTCTTTGTAGTTCTTGTTCTTGTTAATTTCTGCTTATCTCCATGGGGAAGTGGAACAGAATTCTTCCTCTGCAAGCTATGCGTGTCATAGGTGACTAAATGCCGGGAGCAATGGGCTAGTAACCCCTTCTCCTGTATAAACTACTAAAAATAAGGAAAAGAAGAACTTTATAAAATTGGGATGTTTGAATGTGCGTGGATGTAGTGCGGATGATAAGAAATTATTGCTAATGTTATGAAAAAAAGTTGGATGTCCTGGCCCTAAGCAAAACAAAGCTGAAGGGGGTAGGGGTTGTTTCAGTGGGGAAAAATAAAGGGGATTAAGTCAGGAGTATCTGAGAGAGTTAGAGCTAAGGAAGGGGTAGCAATAATGTTGAAGGATCAGTTATGGAGAGAGAAGAGGGAATATAAATGTATAAATTCAAGAATTATGTGGATTAAAATAAGGGTCGGATGTGAAAAGTGGGTCATAATAAGTGCGTATGCACCTGGAGAAGAGAGGAGTGTAGAGGAGAGAGAGATTTTGGGAGCTGTTAAGCGAGTGTGTAGGAACTTTTCAACCAAGTGAGAGAGTAATTGTGGTAAGGGACCTAAATGCTAAAGAAGCGTTTAGAGAGGGTGTGGTAGGTAAGTTTGGGGTACCAGGTGTAAATGATAATGGGGAGCATTGGATTGAACTTTGTATAGAAAGGGGGTTTGGTTATAGGTAACACATATTTTCAGAAAAAGAGGATAAATAAGTATACAAAATATGATATAGGGCATAATGACAGTTTGTTGGACTACGTATTGGTAGATAAAAGACTGTTGGGTAGATTTCAGGATGTACATGTTTATAGAGGGGCCACAGATACATCAGATCACTTTTTAGTTGTAGTTACAGTGAGAGTAAAAAGTAGATGGGATACAAGGAAAATGGAAGCAGCAAGTAAGAGAGAGAGGTGAAGGTTTATAAACTAGAGGAGGAGGCAGTTAGGGTAAAATATAAACTGTTGGAGGACAGATGGGCTAGTGTGAGTATAGGCATTGGGGTAGAAGATGTATGGGGTAGGTTTAAGAATATAGTGTTAAGAGTCTTCAGCAGAAGTTTGTGGTTACAGGAAAGTGGGTGTGGGAGGGAAGAAGAGCGATTGGTGGAATGATGATATAGAGTAGTAAGAGAGAAAAAGTTAGCATATGAGAGGTTTTCACAAAGTAGAAGTGATGCAAGGAGGGAGGAGTATATCGAGAGGAAAAGAGAGGTTAAGAGAGTGGTGAAGCAATGTAAAAAGAGAGCAAATGAGAGAGTGGGTGAGATATTATCAACAAATTTTGTTGAAAATAAGAAAAAAAGTTTTGGAGTGAGATTAATAAGTTGAGAAAGCCTAGGGAACAAATAGATTTGATTGTTAAAAATAGAAGAGGAGAGTTATTAAATGGAGAGTTAGAGGCATCGGGAATATGAAGGGAATATTTTGAGGAATTGTTAAATAGGGAAGCTGTGATTTCGTGTATAGGGCAAGAAGGAATAACATCTTATAGGAGTGAGGAAGAACCAGTTGTGAGTGTGGGGGAAGTGCGTGAGGCAGTGGGTAGAATGAAAGGGGGTAAAGCAGCTGAGATTGATGGGATAAAGATAGAAATGTTAAAAGCAGGTGGGGATATAGTTTTGGAGTGGATAGTGTTTTTATTTAATAAGTGTTTGGAAGAGGGTAATGTACTTTGGGATTGGCAGAGAGCATGCATAGTTCCTTTGTATAAAGGCAAAGGGGACAAAAGAAAATGTAAAAATTATAGGGGAATAAGTCTGTTGAGTGTACCTGGTAAAGTATATGGTAGTTATTATTGAAAGAATTAAGAGTAAGATGTAATAATATTGGTAGAATTACCGACAATATGTTAAGTAAAAGGACACAAATGCAACTAATGTGACATTTTATTGTGGCAACGTTTCGCTCTCCAGGAGCTTTCTCAAGCCGTTACAAGCGTTACATGGACACAGTGGGCTATTATATACTCTCAAAGTGAGGTGAAATACTAGTGGTGGTCGAGGTAGTAGTGATAAGTAGTAGTAGTAGTAATACAATAAGGTAGAACAATCAATATGCACATGAGTAAAAGGTGATAAAACAAATACTTGGGTAGTATAACAATAGGTTAGACAAATATTTTATGCTGGAGGTTGAAATATAGAAGGCCTGTAGGAGTGTTCCACATCTACGATGTGCTTGTGTTGAATTAGCAGGAGAGACTATGTGATGGTATGGTTAACTGTTTTCAGGAGGATTCTTGCTAAGACTTCAGAGATGGTGAAGCTGCCTTTGTTTTGTTTAATTGTGTTAGAAACAGAGATAAGTGCTGATTCAAGGCATTTGCGTCTACGGAAATTAGTTTCTTTGATTACTAGTCGGGCGTCTTTGAATTTCATGAGATGATTGTTGGAATTTCGGTGTTGTACGCAGGCGTTGTTCAGGTTATCGTTTCTGCATGCCTTAATGTGTTCATTGATGCGTGTTTCGAGGTTTCTTGCTGTTTCTCCTACATAAATTCTGTCGCAGCCTCCACAGGGTATAGTGTAGACCCCTGCGTTGACTGGTTCATGGTGCTTGGATTTAGTCCTGGTTAGATCCTTAATAGAAGTACTGGAAGCAATGGCGACTCTAGTGTTAGCTTGTGCAAATACTTTAGAAATGTTGGATGCAACCTGGCTGTTGGGAAGAACTATAACTTTGTTTGGAGTGGTGTTGACGCGTGGAGAATTAATGATCTGAAGAGCTCTTTTCTTGCAATCTTTGATGAAAAAGGAGGGAAAATGTAAATCAGTGAAGGTTTGGTGAATGTATGTACACTCCTCGTCAAGAAACTCAGGACTACAAATTCGGTAAGCTCTTAGGAAGAATCCGATGATGATGCCTCTTTTGGTCTTAGTATCTTGACTGGAATAGAAGTGTGTGAGATCATTTTTATTTGTAGGTTTCCGGTAAACTTGAAATTTTAGGTTGTTATCTACTTTGTGGATGAGGACGTCTAGAAAGGGTAGTTTGTCATTGGACTCTTCTTCTAGTGTAAACTGGATCGCCGGTTCAACTGCGTTGAGCCTAGCCTGAAGATTCCGTACATCAAAACGTTTGGGAGTTATTACGAGGACGTCGTCTACGTAACGTACCCAAGTGACGCTTGAGGGTATGATGTTGGCGAAGTGTTCAGCCTCTAGGTGTTCCATGTACAAGTTAGCTAAGACGGCACTGATGGGGGACCCCATTGGATGTCTCCAGCATAAAATATTTGTCTAACCTATTGTTATACTACCCAAGTATTTGTTTTATCACCTTTTACTCATGTGCATATTGATTGTTCTACCTTATTGTATTACTACTACTACTACTTATCACTACTACCTCGACCACCACTAGTATTTCACCTCACTTTGAGAGTATATAATAGCCCACTGTGTCCATGTAACGCTTGTAACGGCTTGAGAAAGCTCCTGGAGAGCGAAACGTTGCCACAATAAAATGTCACATTAGTTGCATTTGTGTCCTTTTACTTAACATAAGAGTAAGATGGAGAGTAAGATAGCAGATGAACAAGGAGGCTTTAGGAAGGGTAGGGGGTGTGTAGACCAAGTGTTTGCAGTGAAACATATGGGTGAACAGTATTTAGACAAGGGTAAAGAGGTTTTTGTGGAATTTTTGGATTTGGAAAAGACATATGATAGGGTGGATAGGGGGGCAGTGTGACAGATGTTGCAAATGTATGAAATAGGAGGTAGGTTATTGAAAGCAGTGAAGAGTCTTTACGAGGATAGTGAGGCTCAGGTTAGAGTATGTAGGTGAGAGGGAGATTATTTCCCAGTAAAAGTAGGCCTTAGGCTGGGATGTGTGATGTCACCATGGTTGTTCAATATATTTATAGATGGAGTTGTAAGAGAAGTGAATGCGTGGGTGTTGGCAAGAGGTGTGGGGTTAAAAGATAAAGAACCCAACACAAAGTGGGAGTTGTCACAGTTGCTTTTTGCTGATGACACTGTGCTTTTGGGAGATTCTGAAGAGAAGTTGCAGAGGTTGGTTGATGAGCTTGGTAGGGTATGTAAAAGAAGAAAATTAAAAGTGAATATAGGAAAGAGTAAGGTGATGAGGATAATAAAAAAATTAGGTAACGGAAGATTGGATATCAGATTGGAGGGAGAGAGTATGGAGGAGGTGAATGTATTCAGATATATTTGGGAGTGGACGTGTCAGCAGATGGGTCTATGAGAGATGAGGTAAATCATAGAATTGACGAGGGACAAAAGGTGAGTGGTGCACCCACGCATTCACTTCTCTTACAACTCCATCTATAAATATATTGAACAACCATGGTGACATCACACATCCCAGCCTAAGGCCTACTTTTACTGGGAAATAATCTCCCTCTCACCTACATACTCTAACCTGAGCCTCACTATCCTCGTAAAGACTCTTCACTGCTTTCAATAACCTACCTCCTATTTCATACATTTGCAACATCTGTCACACTGCCCCCCTATCCACCCTATCATATGTCTTTTCCAAATCCAAAAATTCCACAAAAACCTCTTTACCCTTGTCTAAATACTGTTCACCCATATGTTTCACTGCAAACACTAAAATAAGCATGAAAGTCACTACGGTAGAGGACACTGAAAAATTACAGGAGGACATAAGCAGGGTCTTCCAATGGGCAGTGGAGAACAACATGACGTTCAATGGTGATAAGTTTCAGCTGCTTAGGTATGGAAAAAATGAAGAACTCAAAAGGAACACTATATACAAAACGCAAGAGGGTCACCACATAGAACGAAAGGAACACGTAAAGGACTTGGGAATAATTATGTCTGCTGATCTGTCGTTTAAAGACCATAACAAGACAAAGATCACAACAGCCAGGAAGATGACGGGGTGGGTATTGAGAACTTTCAAAACAAGGGAAATAATGCCGATGGTGACACTATTCAAATCGCTAGTGCTCCCTCACTTAGAATACTGCTCAGTGCTGACGGCCCCGTTCAGGGCAGGAGAAATAGCAGAGCTGGAACAAATCCAGAGATCGTTTACGGCTCACTTGAGCCATTGAAACATCTAAATTATTGGGAACGCCTTCAAGTCTTGAACATGTACTCATTGGAGCGGAGGAGAGAGAGATACATGATAATATATACATGGAAAGTACTTGAGGGCCTGGTCCCAAATCTGCACACTGTTATAACAACATACTGGAGTGAGAGATATGGGAGAAAGTGTAAAATAAACCCAGTGAGGAGCAGGGGTGCGGTGGGGACAATACGGGAGCACTGTATTAACATCCGGGGTCCCAGACTATTCAACATCTTACCAGAAGATATCCGAAACACGGCTGGAACCAGTGTAGAAGCCTTCAAGAGGAAACTGGACAAATATCTTCACCAGGTGCCAGATCAACCAGGCTGTGATGGATATGTGGGGCAGCGGGCCTCCAGCAGCAACAGCCTGGTTGACCAGGCAAGCACCAGACGAGCCTGGCCCATGGCCGGGCTCAGAGAGTAGATACTCTCGAAACTCTTCAAAGGTATATCAAAGGTATATCAAAGGAGTCTGTGGAGATAGAGAACTTTATCCATGAAAGCAAAGTGGGGAATGTATGAGAGTATAGTTATACCAACACTCTTGTATGGATGTGAGGCATGGTTTATGAATGTTGAAACAAGGAGAAGGCTGGAGGCAGTGGAGATGTCATGTCTGAGGGCAATGTGTGGTGTGAATATAATGCAGAAAATTCGTTGTTTGGAAATTAGGAGGTGGTGTGGGATTACCAGAACTATTATCCAGAGGGCTGAGGAGGGGTTATTGAGATGGTTTGGACATGTAGAGAGAATGGAACGAAATAGAATGACTTCGAGAGTGTATAAATCTGTAGTGGAGGGAAGGCGGGGTAGGGGTCGACCTAGGAAAGGTTGGAGGGAGGGGGTAAATGAGGTTTTGTGTGTGAGGGGCTTGGACTTCCAGCAAGCGTGCGTGAGCGTGTTAGATAGTTAATGGAGACAAATGGTTTTTAGGACTTGACATGCTGTTTAAGTATAAGCAAGGTAACATTTATGAAGGGTTTCAGGGAAATGGGTATGCTGGACTTGATTCCTGGAGATGGGAAGTACAGTGTCTGCACTCTGAAGGAGGGGTGTTAATGTTGCAGTTTTATAACTGTAGTGTAAGCATGCCTCTGGCGAGGCAATGATGGAGTGAAAGATGAAAATTTTTCTTTTTTGGGCCACCCTGCCTTGGTGGGAGACGGCCGATGTGTTAATAGAAAAAGTATCTGATACTCAAATTAGCATGTTTTCTAAGAGCTACAATTCTTGCACACTTCCTGGGTGGAACATTCATCATGAATTTCAGCAGTAATCATGAAATGAAGGGAAGAATTTGGCGGAACCACATTCACAGAGCACGCTTGCAGGAACAGCCTTACATAGCAACAGCTGTTGTAGCACTGATGAGAATAGCAGGGTAACACCACAGCTGGATGATTGCCAGAAGTCAGTAGCAAACTCTTCTGAAAAGAAAAGAACCCAAACTACATAAATTTAGTTGGAGACTAAGACATATGAGAATCACAAAATATGTTCCTGTCCCAATTAATTTGCACACTACAGTATGCAGAACTAAGATACATTTAAAGTATATTGGTGTGTCCCAAGAAGACAGACTGCAATACAGTATCGTTCTGTCTCTTGGATATGGATAGTGGAAGAAAGACAAGGGCTTATTATTTAATATTACAGTGACACTGGCCCACTTCATTTCATCTAATAGTTATTCATGTCTGGCTTGCTTGACCTTGATAAGAGGTGTAACAGACCAGTATCAGTCTGGTATAGGCCACCAAACTGATAAGAGGAATAACGCCACCGAGTAAAACATGTTAACAAGTACATCCTGGCTCCTAGTACCAAACATGGTGCTGATACTGGTGGGTCTAGCACTGATACCAGTGGTCCTGGCTGGTTTAGCACTGATACCAGTGGTCCTGGCTGGTGTAGCACTGATACCAGTGGTCCTAATGGGTCTAGCACTGATACCAGTGGTCCTAGTGTGTCTAGAACTGATGCTGGCGCAGTTTCTGGTATTGGTACTGATGATGCTAGTACTGGTCTGAAACGTGTAAATTTTATTCTTAGAGGCATCTGTAAATATGACCTACTGGGGCTAACAAAAAAGAAAATGGCATATACAATCATCCCAAGAAATATCGAAATTTGTTGACTAAACGCACCTACTCCTCAGTGCACTTAGATGCTCAGCCAAACATTTAGTCCAGTGGATGAGAGAGAGTGCTACGGTTCACTCTTTCCAACCTTTCACTAAAGGATACAAAGCTTATAAAGACTATAATGCCAATCTGAACACGCAAAATATAATCTCAACGGTTATTTTTTAGTGACAAGCAGCGGAATAGAATGGCCAGAAATGTTAAGAATGTATCGCCATTTGGAAAGAATGCTGGAGTGAAGATCAAGCCAGTGACAGGCTTATCAGAGCCACAGATACTAAAACCAACCAAGCCTCCGTCACATCTAGCAATGTATTATCTTTGTTTACAAAGGTACAAGATCTCAAACCGAAAAAAACCAATGTAACTCCATTTATTAAGGGTCTTCTGAGGAAGTCTAATGCAGTGTTTACAGCTTTATTGAGACTTGTAAAAGACTGTTTGAATGACAAAATGTAGATTCCTGCACAATTTATTTAGGTGGGAGAGAAGAAACAGGTAGCCAGGGGGGTAGGGGTTGTCCTACGTGAGTCGCTCATATGCACAGAGTTAACGAACTTCACAAATGATATAGTCAAAGTTTCGCATACAAAACACCGGATACAACTTCTTAACAGTTGGAGATCAATCGTTGTTCTTAAGACCTACCAAACCTAACCCCCAAGTGTATATTTGCTTGGTGATTTATATTTGAAATACAGTGGACCACCGGATTACATCATTATTTCGTTCCAGAATGCTGCTCAAGTGCCGTAACCGAACGAATTTGTTCCCATAAGGAATAATGTAAATTAGATTAGTCCTTTTAGACCCCCAAAAATACACTTACAAAAGCACTTACAAAAATACACTTACATAATTGTTCGAGTTTGGAGCAGTACGTAATCCGGGGGTCCACTGTATCTTAAATGGAAGAATACCTTAGGGATATTTCTGGGGAGTCAGCGCCCCATGGCTTAGTTCTAGACCAGGCCTTTTGGAGGATCAAGGCCCGATCAACCAGGCTGTTACTGCTGACCGTATACAGTCCAACGTAGGAACCAAGGCCTGACTGGTCAGGCACTGATTTGAGAAATTTGTAAAGTTCTCTCTTGAAGACAGCCTGAGATTTCTTGGCAATTCAATTCCTCTTATGCACAGAGGGAGGGTGTTGAAGAATCGAGGACCTCTGACACTCATTGACCCATATCTTAGTTTACTTGTCGTACCCCTACATTTTAGTGGAGGAATTTTGCACTGTCTTCCAAGTCTCTCGTCATACTGATGTAAATTATGTTCCTTTCTCGCCTATGTTCGGAGGAGTGCAATTGAACGGACTTAAAGCATTCCCAGTAGTTTAGATTCTTGATCGGCTGTATACGGGGAGTGAAAGTTCTTTGTACATTTTCCACCTCGGCAATCTTGACTGCCTTGAAAGGGGGCCATTAGTATGTCATGTGGGTTCTTGATGGATCTGGTAAAAAACACAAACGTAGCTTGGCTTAGTAACTTATATATTAGTGGAAAAATGTGGGAGAGCACCAAAGCCTAACCTGTCTCCTTAATGTCTCATCTTGAACTGCCCTGCCCAGTGTCTGGCGACATTCAAACATCATGCTAGGTCAGCTGAGTCACTAACGGTTAGTAATCACGTAGGGAGCTGTGACTCAGTAACGGTTATTGGTAAGATACAAATACTACTACTGAACTACTACTGACAAGTATACAGTGATATTCTAACTAGGAATGAACGAGTGACTCTGCATCTATTGTCTTGAAAGTTCTAGTTATCCAGCCTATTATCTTCCTTCTGGTTGCAATGGCAGTCTCACATATAGGATTTTCTTCCATAAGAAAGCAAGTGAAACTTGTCCTCGTTAAATATATTGTTGTCTGAGGCGCACTGGAAGACTTAGTTTATATCCACCTGAGGATTCACCTTGTCTAAGACGGACGCCACTCCCAGATACAGATTTTGGTGTCATTAGCAAAGGATGTTGTGGTGCTATGATTTATGTCCTTGTACATGTCGGATTCAAGAATGAGAAATATTACGCCCCCTGAATGGGACCCAATGTAGATAATGTATATTTGATGCATATTATCTTTCATATAATTTTATATTGCTGATATTTCCATTATTAGCTAAAAGGGAAATATCTTGCTTTATATTATTATATTTTATTTAGCTATGTCATTAGATAGGATGTTACATTTACGCCTCACTGTGCTCATTGTTTGAGTGTGTTGAGTGGCTGCCCGCATTGGCAAACTACTACCTTGTTAACTACCACTCGCTTGTTTAACTGCCGGCTCCATGCTGGAGTCCCACCACGGGCGAATCACATGATCGCACCTGATATTGGAGACTGTTCTCCCTTGATGTCTCTCCTCTACTGGTCACCCCTGGACCAACACCTCTCTCCAGAGATCTCTCTTGTCTCTGGTTGTTTGTTCGTTATTTAGACTGTTTTGGTAGAGTATAATTTCAGTAGTGAGTCAAAACATACATACATCTTGTAACTGTGTAACTGTTCACAGAGCTTAGTTCAAACTTAGTGATTTTTGATGTTTTACTGAGGTAGTGTCGTACTTGCACTGTTAACTCAGGTCCCAAGCTTCAGCTTCTGACCTAATTTGTGTGGCATCTGCTCATTGTCGTAGTCGGGGATTTGGTTATGCTGAACTTAGATTCAGTATTAAGGGAGTTTTATGCCTTTTATGAAGGATCTGCTGATGGTCCCCAGTTTGGGTCGTTATTTTGTCTCCTTGTTCCTGACACTGTGCTGCTGCTTGTTATATTATTGTTGTTCGACGAATCGTTCGTCTTATTGTTCAAACAAACTATTTTGATTGCCTGGTTGGTCAAGAAAATAGTTTGAGGAAGTTAAGTCAGTCACTGTTTAAGTGGAGTCTTATTGAGACAAGGAACAACTTGGAGCACATAAATACATTCTCACACACACGCTTCTATATACTAGTATTATTTTTATAATTGTTGACAAACATACCAGACGGTACTTAGTCATATTGATATGAAATATGCCTTCAACACGATACTACTGTATAATTTCTTTGTACTACTACGAGAGGAGTGTAGGAGCTTATATCCTAATTTATATCAAATTCATGTACTTTGATTTTGTCCACCTAGACAACTTTGTTAATAAACTTCTCAATTTTTATTTCTTTAGTTAGTATACTATCAGCTGCAATCCTAAAGCGCTATCGAACTTATCATAATTTTAAAGGATAACTGGACCAGAATACTGACTACTTGTTGCAAAAACCCAGAAACAGGCTGAATTCTAGAGGAGCAGACCTTCTAGTATTCTCTGGAGATGTCTATAATTTATAGATATCACGCTTTCTGTAACAAGAAACAAAAGTGGGGGTTAGTAGTGTGCCTTGAGAAACAGAGCTGAGGCAGTCTCCGACTTCATTCTGTTTACTACCACTCTCTGGGTTCTATTTAAGAAGTTAAATATCTACCTGCCCATTTTTTGTAGTTATTCCTTTTTGATTTTATGCAAAATCAAACCATGGGCGCACTTGTCGAATACTTCTGCAACATTGTTTACATCATATACCTTGTCGTGCAGAGCATCTAGGGCCGCAGCGTAATGATCTAGTAGTTTAAAAGGCAGGAGTGACGTGCCCTAAACCCATGCTGCTCTGGATTATGCAATTATTGGGGTTCCATGTGACTGGCAGTTTTAGTGTAGTAAGGACTGTAATTGTAGAGTCCATTTGTTGGAACAATCTCACGCAACAGAATTGTTAAACCTTTACATTAAATTCGCCTTAAAACTGACCAGACTGGAAACACCCTCGACTTTTTATTTACAAAGGATAAGGACCTAGTCCGGGACAGTGATGTCGAGGTATGTAATCCCAGACCAAAGTATAATAGAGGTTCAGACCTGTGTACACAGTGGCATCAGATAGAGAAAAGCTATTTATCATGAGGGTGAATTCAAGAAATTTAATTTCAACAAAAAGAATATAAACTATAAATTATAACTTCCATGATATACTGTGGGTAGAGTAAATGTCTTAAGTCATGATCTAAACCAAAATGTACCTATTGTTACTGTAAGTGCTAGACTCCTTAGACAATGATTATGATGCAGACAGGCAGGCAGGCACGCACGCGCACACGGCGGGGCCAGGAGCTATGAATCTACCCCTGCAACAACTAGGTGAGTACACACACACAGGGTGACAGTATTAAGGCAAGAGAGAGAGGGGTGGGTAGATTGCGTTTTCTTGGACTGTAAGAAGGCTTTTGACACAGTTCCACACAAGAGATTAGTACAAAAGCTGGAGGACCAGACAGGTATAACAGGGAAGGCACTACAATGGATCAGAGAATACCTGACAGGAAGGCAACAGCGAGTCATGGTACGTGACGAGGTGTCGGAGTGGGTGCCTGTGACGAGCGGGGTTCCAAAAGGGTCAGTCCTAGGACCGGTGCTGTTTCTGGTATATGTGAATGACATGACGGAAGGGATAGACACAGAAGTGTCCCTGTTTGCAGACACTGTGAAGCTAATAAAGAAAATTCAATCGGATGAGGATCAGGCAGGACTACAAAGGGATCTGGACAGGCTGCAAGCCTGGTCCATCAACTGGCTCCTAGAGTTTAACCCCACCAAGTGCAAAGTTATGAATATTTGGGAAGGGCAAGGAAGACCGCAGACAGAGTACATTCTAGGGGACCAAAGACTCCAAACCTCACTCAAGGGTTTGCAACGAGACTAGTCCCGGAGATAAGGGGTATGTCCTACGAGGAGAGGTTAAGGGAAATCGACCTGACGACACTGGGGGACAGAAGAGAGAGAAGGGGGGGGGACATGATAACGACATGTAAAATACTGAGAGGAATTGACAAGGTGGATAGATATAGAATGTTACAGAGATGGGACACAACAACAAGGGGTCACAATTGGAAGTTGAAGACTCAGATAAGTCACAGGGATGTTAGGAAGTATTTCTTCAGTCATAGAGTTGTCAGGAAGTGGAATAGTCTGCGGAGTGATATAGAGGCAGGATCCATACATAGCTTTAAGAAGAGGTATGATAAGGCTTATAAGAACATAAGAACATAAGAAAGAAGGAACACTGCAGCAGGCCTACTGGCCAATGCGAGGCAGGTCCAAGTCTCCCACCGGCTTAAGCCAATGCCCCGACCCATCCAGGTCAGGTTACATTCACTTAAGGAAGGAGCACGGCATCTGACCTAGTAGCACAAGCTAGTCAGAACCAACTCACACCCACCAGCACCCACTCATATATTTATCTAGCCTATTTTTAAAACTACACAACGTTTTAGCCTCTATAATTGTACTCGGGAGTTTGTTCCACTCATCGACAACTCTATTACCAAACCAATGCTTTCCTATATCCTTCCTGAATCTGAATTTATCCAACTTAAAGCCATTGCTGCGAGTCCTGTCAATACTAGATATTTTTAGCAAGCTATTTACATCCCCTTTATTTATTCCTGTTTTCCATTTATACACCTCAATCATATACCCCCTAATTCTACGCCTTTCTAGAGAGTGCAGATTCAGGGCCCTCAGTCTATCCTCATAGGCAAGATTTCTGATACATAGGATCAACTTAGTCATCCTCCTTTGTACGTTTTCCAGAGCATTTATATCCGTTCTGTAATACGGTGACCAAAACTGTGCAGCATAATCTAGATGAGGCCTAACCAAGGATATATAGAGTTGAAGAACAACCTGAGGACTCCTATTATTTATGCTTCTTGATATGAAGCCAAGGATTCTGTTCGCTTTATTGCGAACACTTATGCACTGCTGTCTTGGTTTTAGATTACTGCTAACCAGAACTCCTAAATCCTTTTCGCAATCAGTAGTATTAAGATCTACATTATTTAGTTTATATGTGGCATGGTTATTGTCCTGTCCAATATTTAGAACTTTGCATTTATCTATATTAAACTGCATCTGCCACTTCTCCGACCACTGCATCAGTCTATTCAAATCTTCCTGGAGTGCTCTAATGTCCTCATTTGAATGAATTGGACGGCCTATTTTGGTTTTATCGGCAAACTTGCTTATGTCGCTATTTATTCCCTCATCTATGTCATTTATGTAGATTGTGAACAACAAGGGGCCCGATACCGACCCCTGTGGAACACCGCTTGTGACACTTCCCCACTCTGATTTCTCTCCATTTATGCAAACTCTCTGCTGCCTATTTGTCAACCATGCCTCTATCCAGGAAAAAAATTCTCCTATTCTGTGTGCCTTAATTTTCCTCAATAGTCTCTGATGTGGGACTCTATCAAAAGCCTTACTGAAGTCCATATACACAATATCATATTCATTACCATGATCTACCTCCTCAAACACCTTAGTGAAAAAAGTTATTAAATTTGTAAGGCAGGAATGCCCTTTTGTAAAACCGTGCTGAGATTCGTTGATTAATTTATGCTTTTCAAGATGGCTGCGAATTGCCTCGGCTATTATTGATTCCATAAATTTTCCCACTATGGAGGTTAGGCTTATTGGTCTATAGTTCGAAGCTAAGGACCTGTCACCTGCTTTGAAAATAGGTATTACATTTGTCATTTGCTTCAACACTGGTGTTTCCTACTTAGTACAAGCTTGATGCTTCAACACTGGTGTTTCCTACTTACTACAAGCTTGAAGCTTCAACACTGGTGTTTCCTACTTACTACAAGCTTGAAGCTTCAACACTGGTGTTTCCTACTTACTACAAGCTTGAAGCTTCAACACTGGTGTTTCCTACTTACTACAAGCTTGAAGCTTCAACACTGGTGTTTCCTACTTACTACAAGCTTGAAGCTTCAACACTGGTGTTTCCTACTTACTACAAGCTTGAAGCTTCAACACTGGTGTTTCCTACTTACTACAAGCTGAAGCTTCAACACTGGTTTTCCTACTTACTACAAGCTTGAAGCTTCAACACTGGTGTTTCCTACTTACTACAAGCGAAGCTTCAACACTGGTGTTTCCTACTTACTACAAGCGAGCTTCAACACTGGTTTTCCTACTTACTACAAGCTTGAGCTTCAACACTGGTGTTTCCTACTTACTACAAGCTTGAGCTTCAACACTGGTTTCCTACTTACTACAAGCTTGAGCTTCAACACTGGTGTTTCCTACTTACTACAAGCTGATGCTTCAACACTGGTGTTTCCTACTTACTACAAGCTTGATGCTTCAACACTGGTTTCCTACTTACTACAAGCTGAAGCTTCAACACTGGTTTTCCTACTTACTACAAGCGAGCTTCAACACTGGTGTTTCCTACTTACTACAAGCTTGAAGCTTCAACACTGGTTTTCCTACTTACTACAAGCTGAGCTTCAACACTGGTGTTTCCTACTTACTACAAGCTTGATGCTTCAACACTGGTGTTTCCTACTTACTACAAGCTTGAGCTTCAACACTGGTGTTTCCTACTTACTACAACTTGATGCTTCAACACTGGTGTTTCCTACTTACTACAAGCTTGAGCTTCAACACTGGTGTTTCCTACTTACTACAAGCGATTCTTCAACACTGGTTTCCTACTTACTACAAGCTTGAAGCTTCAACACTGGTGTTTCCTACTTACTACAAGCTTGAAGCTTCAACACTGGTGTTTCCTACTTACTACAAGCTTGATGCTTCAACACTGGTGTTTCCTACTTACTACAAGCAAATTGGCTTCAACACTGGTGTTTCCTACTTACTAAAACGATAGCTTCAACACTGGTTTCCTACTTACTACAAGCTTGAAGCTTCAACACTGGTTTCCTACTTACTACAAGCTTGAGCTTCAACACTGGTGTTTCCTACTTACTACAAGCGAGCTTCAACACTGGTGTTTCCTACTTACTACAAGCTTGATGCTTCAACACTGGTGTTTCCTACTTACTACAAGCTTGATGCTTCAACACTGGTGTTTCCTACTTACTACAAGCTTGAAGCTTCAACACTGGTGTTTCCTACTTACTACAAGCTTGATGCTTCAACACTGGTGTTTCCTACTTACTACAAGCTTGATGCTTCAACACTGGTGTTTCCTACTTACTACAAGCTTGATGCTTCAACACTGGTGTTTCCTACTTACTACAAGCGAGTTCAACACTGGTGTTTCCTACTTACTACAAGCTTGAAGCTTCAACACTGGTGTTTCCTACTTACTACAAGCTTGAAGCTTCAACACTGGTGTTTCCTACTTACTACAAGCTTGATGCTTCAACACTGGTGTTTCCTACTTACTACAAGCTTGATGCTTCAACACTGGTGTTTCCTACTTACTACAAGCTTGATGCTTCAACACTGGTGTTTCCTACTTACTACAAGCTTGATGCTTCAACACTGGTGTTTCCTACTTACTACAAGCTTGAGCTTCAACACTGGTGTTTCCTACTTACTACAAGCTTGAGGCTTCAACACTGGTGTTTCCTACTTACTACAAGCTTGAGCTTCAACACTGGTGTTTCCTACTTACTACAAGCATTAGCTTCAACACTGGTGTTTCCTACTTACTACAAGCTTGAAGCTTCAACACTGGTGTTTCCTACTTACTACAAGCTTGAAGCTTCAACACTGGTGTTTCCTACTTACTACAAGCTTGATGCTTCAACACTGGTGTTTCCTACTTACTACAAGCTTGATGCTTCAACACTGGTGTTTCCTACTTACTACAAGCTTGAAGCTTCAACACTGGTTTCCTACTTACTACAAGCTTGAAGCTTCAACACTGGTGTTTCCTACTTACTACAAGCTTGATGCTTCAACACTGGTTTCCTACTTACTACAAGCTTGAAGCTTCAACACTGGTTTCCTACTTACTACAAGCTTGAAGCTTCAACACTGGTTTCCTACTTACTACAAGCTGATGCTTCAACACTGGTGTTTCCTACTTACTACAAGCTTGATGCTTCAACACTGGTTTCCTACTTACTACAAGCTTGATGCTTCAACACTGGTTTCCTACTTACTACAAGCTTGAAGCTTCAACACTGGTGAAGCTTGAAGCTTGCTATATTTAATGGAGTGTTGATGACATTTTGACACGTTTAATCTCGATATGGTATATTATTTTAACTTGTTACATTATTTTGCCTAGTTGCTGCTGAGGGTCTCTTGTTCCAAGGAAGTGGACCTCTTGCATGGAGCGAATTTGCATGTATTCCATTGCACAGTCGCTTGTCATTGATTAAAATATAACAGTTGTAAACAACTTCAGTGGCTGATGCGTCGTGTGTAGTGGATGAAACATTTCATGGGTTTCAATTGTGTAGGTACAAATTTTGTTGGTTTCTGTGTAATAACTGGGAAATGCATCTTCTGGTCGGTTTTAAACTTTGTGTTGATGTGTTTTCCTCAAAGGAAATAATCACTTTGTTAGTTGTGCCAGTTTTATTAAGCAAATTTATCTGTGAAATAATTGGAGAATGTCTCTTGTGGTCACCAGCAAGTTGCATATCTTTATCCCTGATATATCTTTATCCCTGATATATCTTTATCCCTGATATATCTTTATCCCTGATATATCTCTATCCCTGATATATCTTTATCCCTGATATATCTCTATCCCTGATATATCTCTATCCCTGATATATCTTTATCCCTGATATATCTTTATCCCTGATATATCTTTATCCCTGATATATCTTTATCCCTGATATATCTTTATCCCTGATATATCTTTATCCCTGATATATCTCTATCCCTGATATATCTCTATCCCTGATATATCTCTATCCCTGATATATCTCTATCCCTGATATATCTTTATCCCTGATATATCTCTATCCCTGATATATCTCTATCCCTGATATATCTCTATCCCTGATATATCTCTATCCCTGATATATCTTTATCCCTGATATATCTTTATCCCTCATATATCTTTATCCCTCATATATCTCTATCCCTGATATATCTCTATCCCTGATATATCTTTATCCCTGATATATCTTTATCCCTGATATATCTCTATCCCTGATATATCTCTATCCCTGATATATCTTTATCCCTGATATATCTCTATCCCTGATATATCTTTATCCCTGATATATCTCTATCCCTGATATATATCTATCCCTGATATATATCTATCCCTGATATATCTCTATCCCTGATATATCTCTATCCCTGATATATCTCTATCCCTGATATATCTCTATCCCTGATATATCTCTATCCCTGATATATCTCTATCCCTGATATATCTTTATCCCTGATATATCTTTATCCCTGATATATCTTTATCCCTGATATATCTTTATCCCTGATATATCTCTATCCCTGATATATCTTTATCCCTGATATATCTTTATCCCTGATATATCTCTATCCCTGATATATCTTTATCCCTGATATATCTCTATCCCTGATATATCTTTATCCCTGATATATCTCTATCCCTGATATATCTCTATCCCTGATATATATCTATCCCTGATATATATCTATCCCTGATATATATCTATCCCTGATATATATCTATCCCTGATATACTTATCCTGATATATCTCTATCCCTGATATATCTCTATCCCTGATATATCTCTATCCCTGATATATCTCTATCCCTGATATATCTCTATCCCTGATATATCTCTATCCCTGATATATCTCTATCCCTGATATATCTCTATCCCTGATATATATTTATCCCTGATATATCTTTATCCCTGATATATCTTTATCCCTGATATATCTTTATCCATGATATATCTTTATCCCTGATATATCTTTATCCCTGATATATTTTTATCCCTGATATATCTTTATCCCTGATATATCTCTATCCCTGATATATCTCTATCCCTGATATATCTTTATCCCTGATATATCTCTATCCCTGATATATCTCTATCCCTGATATATCTCTATCCCTGATATATCTTTATCCCTGATATATCTTTATCCCTGATATATCTTTATCCCTGATATATCTTTGATGAGTTTAAAGAGTTTTTCTTCTGGAGACCGGCCTTGTGCCACGATTGTCAGGTGCTTGCCTAGTCAACCAGGCTGTTGCTGCTGGCGACCTGCTGGCCCACACATACTTCACAGCCTGGTTGATCTGGCTCTTGGTGGAGGTATTGTACTTGTCCAGTTTCCTCTTGAAAACTTCTACACTTGTCCCAGCAGTGTTTCTGATGTCTTCTAGTAAGATGTTGAATAGTCTGGGCCTCTGACGTTGGCATAGTTATTTATAATGCCAATGATTCCCCTGCCTTTTACTGGGTTTATTTAGCACATCTTTCCATATGCCTCTCTCCGCTCCAGCAAATACATATTTAAGACTTTGAGGCATTTCCAGTAATTTAAATGGTTTATTGGGTCTCTGCGGGCAGTAAATGATATCTGTTTCAGGTCTGATATTCCTCCTGCCTTGAACGGGGCTGTCAACACTGAACAATATTTTAAACGAGAGAGCACAAGTGATTTGAATAGTGTTACCTTTGGCACTATTTCATTTGTTTTGAAAGTTCTCATTATCCACTGCGTCATTTTCCTGGCTGTTGGGACATTTGCTTTAGTGTTCTTTGAAAGAAAGGTGCGCTGTGTGTGTGTTAGTGTAGTGTGTTAGTTTACAGTGTTCCTTTTGAGTTCTTCATTGTTCCTGTATCTAAGCAGCTGGAACATTGACTTAATTTGGTTATCTTATGTTTTTAATGTGCCTATAATTGTGTTCCCTCAAGACCCTTGTTAAAAAAAACTATGTACACTAAGCTTTCATAAAATTTTCTTTTTTTAAAGTCTGATCAGTCTTGGAAAAAGTTTGGATTGATTTTGGCCTGTGTAGGTTCCAATTTTTACCCCCCCCCCCCCCCAAAGAAATATGAAAAATTTAAGTACTTCTTTTCATGCAAAAAATTGTGTGGTATGTGATTTAGGTGAGCCCTTCCTTGCTGATTGCTAGATAGCGCAACATTTAAGTGGCTTGAAGCTCAACGTGCATGTGTATATTATGTCTCTTTGATCCCTCTGAAACATTTGTAGTATTAGATTTAGTCTGTGTATGTCTTAACTTAATATTTTTATTAAAGAAATTTGGATATTAATTTTCATATAATTTGTGAACGCCACTTCTAATTCCCTTCATATCTTCAATGCAAGTATTTAATTACCCTCTGCACTCTTATTATTCCAAATGGCGTGCATTAAGGCACGGGGGGGGGGCTGGAGTTGTGGAATACGGGGATACCATCACAGCCACTGAAATAATCTAGTTTATTTTGTTCTTTAAGAGTATCTAGTTTACTTCAGGTTAGATGAGAGTGAAGTGTCTATTTGCCTACAGTAAGTAATGTTTTAATTACTCTTCTTCAGAATACTAACATGAATAATCAGTTGGAACATATAAAGCATGGTAAATTCTTTTATCCTGTAAGTTTTTTTTATCCTGTTCAGTCTTATCTAAAGAATTTTGTTAGCTCTTATGTTGAATTTATGCATTACTTCTTAAATAATGTTGATGTGTGTACTGTTATGGGGGATTCAGGAAATGGCATCGCTGTAAGAACAAATTTTCTGAACGAAGTCTTTAACAAGGTAATGTCATGTGTCATATTGATATCTTAAAGTATCGGTCAGTATCTGTAACTTTTTCAAATATATCATTAAAATAAAGAACAAAAAGGCACAATACCGTGACCGAAACGTGGTCGTAAGTTTTATTTAACGATGTGTTGGTTATATTTGTGTATACCATAAGAAGATACCAGTACTGGCACACCCTTTCCCATATTCAAGAATCACAATGTTACTATAACTACAAGGAAAATGATAGGCTGGATAACTAGAATGTTTAAAACAGTTGCTGAGCCAGTAATGACATTCCATAAGTCACCGTTGTCTCCAGGCTAGAATATTGCTGTTTAATAATAATCCTGGGAATGCTTCTAGTATCTTGAAGTGTACTCTTGCAATATAAGTGAGAAAAATAGTTATATTTTACACATGGATAATGATGGAGTGACTGGTCCCAAATCTACACACTGAAATCACTCCTTATGAAAGCAAGAGATTTTGTAGATGTTACAAAGTACCTCCGATAAGAAGCATGGGAGTGAAGAGTGCAAAAAGGAGAACTCGATAAGTGTCAGCGGTCCCCGACTTTTCATCACCCGCCTTTCGTGCATTAGTAAAATTTTCTACGTACCTCGAGGTGTCTTCAAAGAAGTTGAGATTCTTGAAATCTGTTCCTGATCAGCCATTCTGTGGTGCATACGTTGCGGTATGCATAAGGTATACTTAAGGTGAGCAATGAAGGAGGAGGAGGAGGTAGACTTGTGGGATACGGGGATACCTTTGTGGGTAAGGTGGTAGTGACAAGAGGTGAGGTCAGTTCAGTGGGTAACCTTGGCCCACCTGCCTAAAGCTGACCACCTCAATAATTCTTGTCCTGTAAAATGTTTACTCAAGTTAGCAATT
>WNWK01010315.1:0-70916 GCA_009830355.1 Cherax destructor | reverse complement strand
TGTTTACCTTACAGCCCTGGGGGGGAATGGGCCATGGATGTACCCTTTGTGAAGGTGTTGGGGATGGCTGCGACATCTTGGATTCACTAAGTGTATTGAAAAAAACAGTCCATGTTATCGAGGGCACATTCCCCCACAGAACCTTGTACATGTACTTGTAGTAAATAAAGATATTATTATTATTTTTATTATTATTATTATTATTATTATTATTATTATTATTATTATTATTATTATTATTATTATTATTATTATTATTATTATTATTATTATTATTTTTATTATTATTATTATTATTTTTAAAGGGGGAGGAGATATTGTCGTATCTATCGCCTCTAAGACAGTGATAGTGTGAATGATGGGAAAGTTTTTTTTTCGGGTCAATTCCCTTTGGTGGGAGACGCCCTGTGTTTATATATATATATATATATATATATATATATATATATATATATATATATATATATATATATATTTTGAAGGATGAAGGATGAGGTGAATCATAGAATTGATGGGGGGAAAAAGGGGGTGGAGCACTTGGGAGTTTGGGAGACAAAGAACCTTGTCCATGGAAGTAAAGGGGAATGTATGAGAGTATAGTTATACCAACGCTCTTATATGGGTGTGAAGCATGGGTGATGAATGTTGCAACGAGGAGAAGGCTGGAGGCAGTGGAGATGTCATGTCTGAGGTCAATGTGTGGTGTGAATATAATGCAGAGAATTGGGGAGTTTGGAAATTAGGAGGAGGTGCGGGATTACCAAAACGATTGTCCAAACTGAGGGGGGTTGTTGAGGTGGTTTGGACATGGAGAGAATGGAACGAGACAGAGTGACTTCGAGTGTATAAATTTTGTAGTGGAGGGAAGGCGGGGAGGGGTCGGCCTAGGAAAGGTTGGAGGGAGGGGGTAAAGGAAGTTTTGGTGCGAGGGCTTGGACTTCCAGCAAGCATGGGGAGCGTATTTGATAGGAGTGAATGGAGGCAAGGAAACTTGACGTGCTGTGGAGTGTGAGCAAAGAACATTTATGAAGGATTCGGGGAAACCGGCAGGCCGGACTTGAGTTCTGGAGAGGGAAACAGTGCCGGCCCTAAAGGAGGTGTTAATGTTGCAGTTTTATAACTGTAGTGTAAGCACCCTTCTTGGCAAGACAGTGATGGAGTGAATGATGATGAAAGTTTTTCTTTTTCGGGCCACCCTGCCTTGGTGGGAATCGGCCGATTGTTTAAAAAAAAAAAAAAAATAATAAAAATATATATATATATATATATATATATATATATATATATATATATATATATATATATATATATATATATATATATATATATATATATATATATATATATATATATTATATATATTCAAACTTTGCTTCGGATATCATCTACTACCGTGGGCCTGGGAAGACTTAATGCTGTCCTTTGAACTTGTATGTGTTTCCTGTAGGTCTCATGTGAGACCTGTTATAATACTATTTGTTAAAAAAATAAATTAAAATATACCTTAATTTAGTAAAAATGTCTCAACAAATGATAAAATTCAGTGCATTTTTTCACACTATTAACAACTGGGACGCACTCATGAGATGCCAGTCAGATCAGTTATAAGTCACAACGACTACATCAAGTTGTCAGTGTCAGGCACCCCACCGACCACATGACTCTAGTTCCCTGCTCAGCTTTAAATCTTATATGGTATATTAAACTGTGACAGCAGGGGGTACAATTAAGGAGGAAAGTCACAGTGAATACAGTGAGGCACAGTGGGGGCAAAGATGTGCAGTGATAAAATAGAAGCTTAACATAAACATCGAGGTACAGCGTGCGGAGGGAGGCACAGTGTAAGTTGCGATGCACAGTTCGCATAAAAATAAAGAATTAATGTGCTTTAAATCATTTACAGGCTACTGGTATTAATTAAATAAGTAACCGCGACAAAGCACCGTGCTTTAAGGAATAGTAAGACTGAGGAATACTGTGTTCTCAAGAAGATGCCCTATGAATATTTTTTTTATGCAGTGAAAAAGCAATTTACCTTATATGCAGGAAAGGTGTCGACGTTTAAATAATACGATGCTCAAAAACATTATGGGTCACATTACAAGTATTACTCGTTGTTTGAAAGGAAGATGCAAACGAACAAGATTAGTTCATCCAAAAAATTATTGTCAACGGCAAGACGTCTTTGAAAGGCATAGTGGTGATTAAAACAAAAATATATGGGGTACGAGCTAGCTTTCACAAAGCTAGATATATTGCTGGAAGCAGTAAACCATTCCCTGATGTGACGCTTGTGATGAGGTGCATGGAAAGTAATGGAGGAAATGTACCCTGATTAGGGTCTTGTAGCCCCAAATTCTTCGAGCCACTTTTGCAATCTCGACCACTCTCCCACACACTCCTGAACTTCCCTTCACACTCGTCATAATCCCCTTTAGTCACTCACCATGCTTTACAGAGACACTCTCGAGTGCCACTCTTGAGAGAGCCACTTGGGAGAGCTCTGAAGATGCCAATAACACAACTCGAGCAATCATCAGCGGCCTCGATATATTCAGCAAAACAATTCCCCCCTGAAAGGACTCCTTCATCCCTGCACCAGAGTCCTCATCTACCCTGTAATTGCTCCTCGTCTCATACCTGCTATTGGAACGACCTCCACAATAACTCCAGTCATTTTCAAGTTTTTTTTTTTGATGCCTTATAGAGTGGATTAATTCTGTCATTCATCCATCGGTGTATTTTCTCCATAACCCTTGTACGTATTCTTTAATATGGAGACCAGAACATACGAACATAAGGAGGAGCACTGCAGCAGGCCTACTGGCCATGGTAGGCAATTCTAACTTACACCTACCCACACCCTCTCTTGTGCTTTGCGTCACATATTCTAAACGTGATCCTCCTAACGATGTATAAATCTCTAGAATAACCACATTAATCTACTTGCTCCGATTTATTTATTTGTTGTGTTAATAAACTTTTTTACAGGTTCATAGAACGTATTTTTAAACTAATCTAAAACAAATAAAACTGTAGCAATTTGCTGTAAACAGAAAACTTGGATCAGTTCAGAAGGATCTGCTGATTATCAACTCTCGTTGTTGTTGCTGTTGGTGTTCTTCTTCTTCTCCTTCTCCTTTTTTCTTCTTCTTCTTGTTATTACTGTTAGTTATTATTTTATAATACGAGAAGCGTTAAACCCATAGCGCCTAGGGAATGCGGGGCAATCATTTCTGATCCAGGTAAGGGAAAGGGAGGGTTGGGAGCTCTTATTCCTTGGATCAAGAGCCCTTCACCGTCATCAAGGCACCCCAGTCGAGACCAGGGGTATTATGCACATATCTTGTCTTCCTCGACGCCATCCTGAAGAGGAGGAAAAAATTTTCTTCGAAGTACAAGAAAGATGTTGATGTCTTCCTGCAGAGTCCTGCCTGATCCTTATTCCTCGGCACCCAGGGAAAAGACCAGGCAACGCCACGTTGTCTGGAACGACCCCGATGTCTGGATAGTACTCGCTGTCTTGAAGGACCCAAGCTGTCTGGAATAGTAACGCTGTCTTGAACGACCCATGCTGTCTGGGACAGAACATGCTGTCTGCAACGGCTCCATGTCTGAAAGACTCGAGCTCTCATAAAAAAACGCACGTCTCTTAAAAAGAACCATTCTCTCTTTGGGTGGACCCCACGCTCTCTAGAATAACCCATGCGTTTTTGAACGAACGACGCTCTCTAAAATTACCCCACGCTCTCTGGAACGATTCACTCTCTTTTGGAACAACCTCACGCCTCTGGAACGACTCATTCTTTTGGAATACCCCACCTTCTGGAACGCCTCTTTGGAACGACCCCACGCTCTCTGGAACGACTCATTCTCTTTGGAACGACCCCACGCTCTCTGGAACGACTCATTCTCTTTTTGGGAACGACCCCACGCCTCTGGAACGACTCTCTTTTGGAACGACCCCACGCTCTCTGTAACGACTCACCCTCTTTGGAACGACCCCACACTCTGCTTTCAAGGAATATGATAATCTGGGTCTCTAGTGTTTGTTTATCTTACGCCTGCATGACTTATCACCCTTTAAACACACTCGTATATGACGCAAGTAGCGATATTCTCTTGCCAGCGATATTCCATCTTGCCAGCGATATTACATCTTGCCAGCGATATTACATCTTGCCAGTGATATTACATCTTGCCAGCGATATTACATCTTGCCAGCGATATTCCATCTTGCCAGCGATATTACATCTTGCCAGCGATATTACATCTTGCCAGTGATATTACATCTTGCCAGCGATATTCCATCTTGCCAGCGATATTCCATCTTGCCAGCGATATTACATCTGCCAGTGATATTACATCTTGCCAGCGATATTACATCTTGCCAGCGATATTACATCTTGCCAGTGATATTACATCTTGCCAGTGATATTACATCTTGCCAGCGATATTACATCTTGCCAGTGATATTACATCTTGCCAGCGATATTACATCTTGCCAGCGATATTACATCTTGCCAGCGATATTACATCTTGCCAGCGATATTCCATCTTGCCAGCGATATTACATCTTGCCAGCGATATTCCATCTTGCCAGCGATATTACACCTTGCCAGCGATATTCCATCTTGCCAGCGATATTACATCTTGCCAGCGATATTACATCTTGCCAGTGATATTACATCTTGCCAGTGATATTACATCTTGCCAGCGATATTACATCTTGCCAGTGATATTACATCTTGCCAGCGATATTACATCTTGCCAGCGATATTACATCTTGCCAGCGATATTACATCTTGCCAGCGATATTACATCTTGCCAGCGATATTACATCTTGCCAGCGATATTACATCTTGCCAGCATATTACATCTTGCCAGCGATATTACATCTTGCCAGCGATATTCCATCTTGCCAGCGATATTACATCTTGCCAGCGATATTACATCTTGCCAGCGATATTACATCTTGCCAGTGATATTCCATCTTGCCAGTGATATTACATCTTGCCAGCGATATTACATCTTGCCAGCGATATTACATTTTGCCAGCGATATTACATCTTGCCAGCGATATTACATCTTGCCAGCGATATTCCATCTTGCCAGCGATATTACATCTTGCCAGCGATATTACATCTTGCCAGCGATATTACATCTTGCCAGCGATATTACATCTTGCCAGCGATATTCCATCTTGAACGATATTACATCTTGCCAGCGATATTACATCTTGCCAGCGATATTACATCTTGCCAGTGATATTCCATCTTGCCAGTGATATTACATCTTCCCAGCGATATTACATCTTGCCAGCGATATTACATCTTGCCACCCGATATTACATCTTGCCAGCGATATTCCATCTTGCCAGCGATATTACATCTTGCCAGCGATATTACATCTTGCCAGCGATATTACATCTTGCCAGCGATATTCCATCTTGCCAGCGATATTACATCTTGCCAGCGATATTCCATCTTGCCAGCGATATTACATCTTGCCAGCGATATTCCATCTTGCCAGCGATATTACATCTTGCCAGCGATATTACATCTTGCCAGTGATATTACATCTTGCCAGCGATATTACATCTTGCCAGTGATATTACATCTTGCCAGTGATATTACATCTCCAGCGATATCATCTTGCCAGCGATATTACATCTTGCCAGTGATATTACATCTTGCCAGTGATATTACATCTTGCCAGCGATATTACATCTTGCCAGTGATATTACATCTTGCCAGCGATATTACATCTTGCCAGCGATATTACATCTTGCCAGTGATATTACATCTTGCCAGTGATATTACATCTTGCCAGCGATATTCATCTTGCCAGCGATATTCATCTTGCCAGGATATTACATCTTGCCAGCGATATTCCATCTTGCCAGCGATATTACATCTTGCCAGCGATATTACATCTTGCCAGTGATATTACATCTTGCCAGCGATATTACATCTTGCCAGCGATATTACATCTTGCAGCGATATTACATCTTGCCAGGATATTACATCTTGCCAGCGATATTACATCTTGCCAGTGATATTACATCTTGCCAGTGATATTACATCTTGCCAGCGATATTACATCTTGCCAGCGATATTACATCTTGCCAGTGATATTACATCTGCCAGCGATATTCCATCTTGCCAGCGATATTACATCTTGCCAGCGATATTACATCTTGCCAGCGATATTACATCTTGCCAGTGATATTACATCTTGCCAGCGATATTACATCTTGCCAGTGATATTACATCTTGCCAGCGATATTACATCTTGCCAGCGATATTACATCTTGCCAGCGATATTACATCTTGCCAGCGATATTACATCTTGCCAGTGATAAGTTGTCAGTAAATCTAGTTGGTTGGTCGGTTAATAAAGTTTAAAACCCATCAACTACACGAGGGTCGTTAAGGCTCCTCGAAAGCTTTACTACCAGTCAAGAAAACTTTAATCCTTTAAATGGGGATTAAGGTAAACTATCAGAGTATATATACACTAAGAGACATACACTTTGCGGTGTATATATCTTGGGAGTTTTTATGTGCATTTACGTCTCACTCATCAATAATCAACAATCTTCGTTGCCTGTTACACTTGTTAGGTTGTATATAAAATATTTTCTGAATCAGGATAGTCAGGACTGATAATATAATACTTGTGTTAAGGCACCTCTCAGTCTTCTCGTCTTGCATGGCAGAATAAATTAAGCTCATGTATATGTCATTTACTCGGTTGATTTCTTAGTCTCGATGTCATCCTCATCGGCCACCTGAGGTCCTCCAGTTTGTTTATACTTTTCTGAACATGGTGACCTAAAACTTCGAAGTACATGTATATCCTAGATTAGAACGTACGGGAAATTTCTACAGAATGAGAACGACATGAACATAGAAAGAACGACTTTTAAAGACTGAAAACAACTCTTTTTCAGAGCGTGAAAGACTTTAACAGAGTGAGAAAGACTTGTGCAAGAGACGACTCGAATGATTAACTAACATAGCTATAGATTAATGCTTTACTTCCCATGTACACTGCCTACTTCCCTTGAAATTATTCACCACTAATTCTTCCATCTCTCTATCTTGAAGCTGTGGTTCCTCCGTTATTCTACAAATTACAGGGAAACAGAATGCCACTTGCGACCTCCAGCTGGCTTAAGCCCTGGCTCTGTCTCTCCCACTATCCACACTCCTCTCACAAAGCCTTCTACCTCCCCCCCCCGATCTTCCAGGCTTAATCCCCAAAAAGGGTCTTTAATTTTTCATAAAAGCAAGCAAACACACTATACCAAACAGAGGTGAAATGAAGGAGAGTAGAAGAAATATGAGAGGCGAGGGAGGAGTAGCAAGACTAACTTGCTCCCTCACTATCTCACAGCTTTTTGAGATGCATGAGACATATACAAGAAGAAGAACAACAACAAGTCTTCCCCCGAAGTTGGCAAGAGAAGTGAGTGTACGAGCTCTGAAGGAAGACTTATGAGACGCGGATAAGTCACAGTGCTGTGGCTGCAGTAATTCATGACTAACCCACACTTCATGAATCACCCACACTTCATGAATCACCCACACTTCATGAATCACCCACACTTCCTGAATCACCCACACTTCATGAATCCCCACACTTCATGAATAACCCACACTTCATGAATAACCCACACTTCATGAATAACCCACACTTTATGAATAACCCACACTTCATGAATCCCCACACTTCATGAATCACCCACACTTCATGAATAACCCACACTTCATGAATAACCCACACTTCATGAATCACCCACACTTCATGAATAACCCACACTTCATGAATCCCCACACTTCATGAATCACCCACACTTCATGAATCCCCACACTTCATGAATCACCCACACTTCATGAATCCCCACACTTCATGAATAAGTAACACTGTGAATAACCCACCACACATGAATCACCCACACTTCATGAATCACCCACACTTCATGAATAACCCACACTTCATGAATAACCCACACTTCATGAATCACCCAGACTTCATGAATCACCCACACTTCATGAATAAGTAACACTGTGAATAACCCACCACACATGAATCACCCACACTTCATG
Source organism: Cherax destructor (assembly GCA_009830355.1). Taxonomy (NCBI): domain Eukaryota; kingdom Metazoa; phylum Arthropoda; class Malacostraca; order Decapoda; family Parastacidae; genus Cherax; species Cherax destructor. The sequence continues at coordinate 62,802 of WNWK01010315.1, read as the reverse complement.
AATCCCCCACACTTCATGAATAACCCACACTTCATGAATAACCCACACTTCATGAATCACCCACACTTCATGAATCACCCACACTTCATGAATAACCCACACTTCATGAATAACCCACACTTCATGAATAACCCACACTTCATGAATCACCCACACTTCATGAATCACCCACACTTCATGAATAACCCACACTTCATGAATAACTTACACTTCATGAATAACCCACACTTCATGAATAACCCACACTTCATGAATCACCCACACTTCATGAATCACCCATACTTCATGAATCACCCACACTTCATGAATAACCCACACTTCATGAATAACCCACACTTCATGAATCACCCACACTTCATGAATCACCCACACTTCATGAATAACCCACACTTCATGAATAACCCACACTTCATGAATCACCCACACTTCATGAATCACCCACACTTCATGAATAACCCACACTTCTTGAATAACCCACACTTCATGAATCACCCACACTTCATGAATAAGTAACACTGTGAATAACCCACCACACATGAATAACCCACACTTCATGAATCACCCACACTTCATGAATCACCCACACTTCATGAATAACCCACACTTCATGAATAACCTACACTTCATGAATAACCCACACTTTATGAATAACCCACACTTCATGAATCACCCACACTTCATGAATCCCCACACTTCATGAATAAGTAACACTGTGAATAACCCACCACACATGAATAACCCACACTTCATGAATCACCCACACTTCATGAATCCCCACACTTCATGAATAAGTAACACTGTGAATAACCCACCACACATGAATAACCCACACTTCATGAATCACCCACACTTCATGAATCCCCACACTTCATGAATAAGTAACACTGTGAATAACCCACCACACATGAATAACCCACACTTCATGAATAACCCACCACACATGAATAACCCACACTTCATGAATCACCCACACTTCATGAATCCCCACACTTCATGAATAAGTAACACTGTGAATAACCCACCACACATGAATAACCCACACTTCATGAATAACTCACACTCTGCAGAGGAAACGTCTAATATTTGCGAAGAATTACGAAGCAGTATACTTACTGTGATATTTCCTCTGTCCACTATAGTAGATCTGGTAATCAGTCACTCAGGCCTAGAGCTATCATTCAACTCCCCTATGGTTGTTTTGCATATATATATATATATATATATATATATATATATATATATATATATATATATATATATATATATATATATATATATATATATATATATATATATATATATATATATATATATATATATATATATATATTATTAAAGACAACCACTATGAAAAAATAGAAGAATTCCAAGCGCTTTCGTGACTACTCACATTATCAAGGAACTATAAAGGAAACGTGACAAGAAGGCTTATAAAGAGGCAGAATACACCTCACAGTCACATCACACTAACAAAGACAACACCTCACAGTAGCGTAACATCTCACGACTCTGTGAAGAGGAACATAAGAAAGGTGAGGTTGTCTTTGTTAGTGTGATGTGACTTGGGTTATTCGCCTCTTTATAAGCCTTCTTCTCACGTTTCCTTTTATAGTTCCTTGATAATGTGAGTAGTCACGAAAGCGCTTGGAATTCTTTATTTCATAGTGGTTTCTTGTATATTTTGATATCACCTGTTTACTGTGATCTTTTTTGATATATATATATATATATATATATATATATATATATATATATATATATATATATATATATATATATATATATATATATATATATATATATATATATATATATATATATTGTCTTGATTAGGTAAAACTTGCGATTTTGGCTTAAATAGAACGTTCATTCCATATAAGACAAGTGAAAATTTGTGTATGCAATAATTTCGCCAAAATCATTCTGAACATAACGAAAAAATATATTTCATTGTTTTGTTTATTATTTAATTAATGTTAACGTATCTAAAATATATTTAGTTGGGTTAGGCTAAATTAAATTGCGCTTGTTATAATAAGGTTGGTAGGTTTTCAAAGTTTCTCTTGGCAAAATTATAAATTCTTACATTAACATAAATGAAAAAATATATCTTTAAACGTATAAGAAAATTTTAGAAAGGACTTAATTTTAGATGAGTTCTTGCTAATTGACCAGTTTGACCTAATCGGCACGACATATATATATATATATATATATATATATATATATATATATATATATATATATATATATATATATATATATATATAATTTTTCAACAAGTCGCCCGTCTCCCACCGAGGCAGGGTGACCCAAAAAGAAAGAAAATCTCCAAAAAAAAAATACTTTCATTATCATTCAACACTTTCACCTCACTCATACATAATCACTGTCTTTGCAGTGGAGCTCAGATACGACAGTTTAGAAGTCCCTCCAAACTGCCAATATCCCAAACCCCTCCTTTAATATGCAGGCATTGTACTTCCCATTTCCAGGACTCAAGTCCGGCTAACCGGTTTAACTGAATCCATTCACAAAATATTACCCTGCTCACACTCCAACAGATCGTCAGGTCCCAAAAACCATTCGTCTCCATTCACTCCTATCTAACACGCTCATTGAAAATAAATGTTTAGCGAAAATTTAACGCAAAACTGGGAGACAGTGATGAGTAAGGTATATAGAGCGTCTGGTGTGGCTAGCATCTGCAGTGTTTGGAGCTCTGCTTGCAAAGAAATTTTATAATATACAAGACTTACTTTCGACAAGATAAATAATTTTGAGGTATAATGAAGTCGGTGCTGTATACCATTAATATATAATGAGGCGTACAACGAGTGCTAGTGAATGAATAATAGAGGAATGAATGTTATGAATGTTCATGACACTGGAGAAATAACTTGGATTTTTCTATTGATTCTTGACGTATTTGTTTATGTGAAGTGTAAAAACCCTTGTGTGTTATTTTGTGAAAGGAAAGAAACACAGGTGCGTCTAGAGGAAAATGGGATTTACAGGTTTTGACAAATATAAGAGCGAAAAGTGATTGATTAATGTGGTAATTAAACGCTAGCAAGATTGTAAATAATATATCGATGTAATGCTGTCAGTGTTTGGCCGGGGGAGAAAGAACGTTTTGTTGTTACTGGCGGAAAAAGAACGTTTTATTGTTATTGACGGAAAAAAAACGTTTTGTTACTGGCGGAAAAATAACGTTTTATTGTTAATGACGGAAAAAAAAACGTTTTGTTACTGGCGGAAAAGAACGCTTTTTTGTTATTGACCCGCCCGTCCGTAAGCTCGGGTTTCCAGCTAGGCTCTCCAGTCTCGTCTCCGAGGTAAAAGAGTTAAGACCCTTAAGGAGGATCGAGCCTCCGCGTTTCCACCGTGTTGTTATGGGCTGGAGAAGGTGAGCAAGTAGCGTAACGATGACGCTAGATCAAGGTTGTCTAGCCTATATTGCTTCTGCAATCAAAACCAAGTTTATCCCAACCCACACACCACCACATCTCATAAAACTTTTGATAGCCAAATAAAAAAAATGAATTAACATCCAAAATATATTGAACTCACATTTTATTGTAGATTTGTAGAAACAAAACACTCTAGTAATAAGAAAAAAATTATGTGTTTTGAAAGAGCGCAAAAGAACGTATTCTCAGGTGAAGTTAAATAAAATGTGAATTAGTTAGCCTTAGCTGAAAAATAAATAAGGAATTAAGCAAGATGTCTCGTGTTGAGAAATTTGAACCAGCGACGTCAAGCTTTCTGAACGACCAGAAGCTTACTCGGTTTGAAGATGAGCTTAGCTCATGGCGGTATTTATTGCCCTTGATTCATAATTTATCCCATAATTTTTCGACTTGTGACTTTTAAGTCGAGTTAATGAAATATTCGTTTACCAAAGAAGAGTAAAAAGTACTATTGTCTCCTAGGGACCTTTCATGCACCCTCGGCTGAGGTTCCATTCATTCTCCCCAAGGGAGCGCCACCCCTTCCCCTTCTCCAGGAGGAAGGGGATATACCATCACTGCGTGACTTACTTCCTGGAAAACGGGTACCTGTGCTAAGGAACGAGCAAAGGAAGTTAGTGCCAAGTTACTGGTCCAGTTATCGTGAGTATTTTCAGTTATATGTAAGTTAAGGTGGTATTTTAACTGTTTCTAAGTCCTCTTTGTTTCATAATGAAATCTGTTTAATGGTGTAATTGTTACAAACACAGTAAGTTCAAACCCAAAAAACTAATTTATTGAAATGACATTTATTTTAAATATGATTACAAAAAATTATTAATAATAAATGTATAGTGTTTTCATTAAGAATCACTTTAGGTAACTAACTTCTGAGCAAAATACACGTATCCCGAAGAAGAAGAACTAGGAGGTAGCTCTATGAACCGAGAAGTTTTGTTCAGCTGTTCAACTGGTTTAATTTAATGAAAGCTTCCAGGAGTCAGAGGCAGAACATAGGTGTTGAGGACTTGTTGCTGAGTTTAAGGCAAGGTGGTGAGCACAAGGAATGACAATTAGTTGCTGTAGTTAGCAAATGATTTGTCTTAAGTGGTTCTCAGTGCTTCGCAAAATTTCAGTACCATCACCATCACAGAATAATGTAGATTATTGAAGAAAGTGCATCATATAACGACGCCAAAAACCTCAGAGACTGTCAGAATGCCAAGAGAAGCTTGTGTGGAGACGAGTGGAAAGACTCGGACTAGGCACTGAGCCAGAACTGCAGGTTGTCGCTTACTACAGAAGCCCTAAAATAACGACTCCTTTTATGAGAGTACCAGCAGGAGTAAAATACAGAGGAATAGGCAATGAAAGCCGGAGTCCTGTTCTGAAGAGAAATCATTTGTAACTGGTTAAAATTGATTGCTCTGAAATACAGTAACTTTGGCAGTGACATCGCTCAGGAAGAAATGGATTTCGTAAAATCTTTTACGTAACACTGAATATCTACCATTTGTATCACTGCAGTAAGAACCAATTGTTAAATATTATTAGCTTAAAAGCATTAAAACTTTAATTATGGGAAGATATGTTGGGAGATTTAAGCAGTGAGTACAACCTGCCAGGATTTTTTTTAAAACAGGAAAGTACCATAGGATGAGTAAGCATTAAGAAACCTTAATAAAATTTTGAAAATCAGTACGATTAAAAGGAAGTTTTAATCGCCATCTGGAAATAACAGAGATGCAGCAGTAGCTTTTCAAACAATGTAGTTCTTCACCAAGGTCAGAGGGAGAGAGAGAGAGGCATTGAGATTCACCAAGACAGTCGGAAGAAACAGTGTCACTCACTATATTGTCACTACTGCCAGGTCGGAGAAGCTCAACAGCAAACCAGGGCCGCTGATCATTCACGGAGCTTCTATTGAGATTTTGCAATAACGTGATTAAAGCCGGGCGATTTACACTTGCCAGGTATACTAGACGTGACTCTGCGTGAACTTGTATTGATACTCTATAAGATAAACTAATAATTTATATCATTGTATGGTTAACAAACTCTCTCTCATAGGGTACCAGTGACAAATACCTGGTAGGACATAAAAACACGCATGATGAAAACAGACCTCTTCCTAAATACGATGTTTCTACTACAAAAAGTTTTAGCTCATACTTGATACGTCTTTTTTGTAGGTAAAGCGCCGTAAGTAATAAAAAGTCTGCTTTTGTCATGCGTATTTTTTTTCATCAAGTGTCTGCCCTGGGGCTGCCCAATGCCGTCCAATGTGGCCAAACATTTGAAAAGTCAAGTACCAATCAGAGTATACCTTGCATTTAATTCTTCATTCGTCTGTCTGACCCCCACGTATGACCCGCCTTAAGCTACGCTTATTACCAACCGGTGACGCTGTGTTTACGCAATAAAAACAGTTACTTAGCAAATGAAACATTACCTTTAGTTAAATAATTTATGAAATATGAATATTAAACGCTCGGAAAGAGACTGCCACACTGTTGTTATTATCATAATTATAATAATAATAATTATTATTATTATTAAAATAACGGAAAATGCTAAACACGTAGGGATATATATATATATATATATATATATATATATATATATATATATATATATATATATATATATATATATATATATATATATATATATATATATATATATGCAAAACAACCACTATGAAAAATAGAAGAATCCCAAGCGCTTTCGTGACTACTCACATTATCAAGGAACTATAAAAGGAAACGTGAGAAGAAGGCTTATAAAGGGGCAGAATACACCTCACAGTCACATCACACTAACAAAGACAACACCTCACAGTAGCGTAACATCTCACGACTCTGTGAAGAGGAACATAAGAAAGGACCTGAAACTCTTCCCAAGAATTAAGATTAGTCCAATTTATCATTAAATTCTTCCCAAATTTTATTAATTATAAATGAATCCAATTTATATAAACCAAAAGAAATATTCATATTATTTTCAAAACTGCTTTTAATGAAACATGATTCTATTATATTCCTCTCAACCATGGACTTGCTTGATGCAACCTTCTCAGCATTTTGAAAATCAATTGGATGGTTAAAGTCTCTCACATGAATAAATAGAGCATTAGAATCTTGTCCAGTTCTAATGCTATATTTATGTTGTTTTAATCTTAGTTCAAGACTTTTACCAGTTTGACCATAATAAACTTTATCGCATATTTTACAGGGAATCTTATAGACACATCCGCCAGCATTTTGGGGAAATTTTTTATCAAAAGTCTTTTACTGTATCAAGATTTTTAAATACAACTTTGATATTAAAATTCTTAAGGAAAGAAGGCATATCAACCAAGTTTTCATGGTAAGGAGAACCAACATATTTTTGGTTGAATAAGGTTGGTTGTCCCTTTTGGATTGTAAAAAGTATTTCTAGCTATTTTAAAAGATTTATCAATTATGTTTCTTGGGTATTTTAAATCATTAGCTATTTCATAAATTTTAGAGATTTCTTCATCTATGAACTCTGGACTACAAATGCGTAAAGCTCTCAAAAACATAGAAGAGAAAACCGACACTTTAACTCTATCTTGATGTGAAGAGTAATAGTGTACATAGGAACAATTATTTGTAGGTTTTCTGTAAATTTTAAATTTAAAATCAATGTTCCCCTTAATAATAAAAACATCTAGGAAAGGCAATGAGTTATTTACTTCAAATTCAACAGTAAAATTTATAGAATGAGCTAAGCTATTTAATTTAACAAGGAAATGGTTTATGTCTACATTCTTAGGCATAAGGCACAAAATGTCATCAACATATCTATACCACTTAGCTCTATTGGGAAGGATTGTGTTAAGCAATCTTGTTTCGAAAAATTCCATATATAAATTACTAAGAACAGGTGAAAGAGGATTTCCCATTGCCATACCAAACTTCTGAGTGTAAAACTCGTCATTAAATACAAATTTTGCATCAACAATACAAAGTTTAATAAGTTTAATGATAGTAGGAACTGGCAATGGTAAAACGTAATTAATTAGTTCTTCAGATAAGAACTTTAGTAAATCATCAACTGGAACTTTTGTAAACAAGGAGGTAACATCAAAACTAACCATATTGAACTCATTTAAATCAGTCAAGGTGCTTAATTTATCAACTAAATCTAAGTTGTTTTTAACATTAAAATTAGAATTTTTTCCAACAATTGGGCTCAAAATATCAACAAGCCATTTAGAAAGTTTATAAGAAACTGAACCTATGGAGTTCCTTGATAATGTGAGTAGTCACGAGAGCGCTTGGAATTCTTCTAATTTTTCATAGTGGTTGTTTTGCATATTTTGATATCACCTGTTTACTGTGATCTTTTGCATATATATATATATATATATATATATATATATATATATATATATATATATATATATATATATATATATATATATATATACCTACGTAGGTAGTAGGTTGGTAGACAGCAACCACCCAGGGAGGTACTACCGTCCTGCCAGGTGACTGTGAAACAGAAACCGGAAACTGTTTTACATGATGGTAGGATTGCTGGTGTCTTTTTTCTGTTTCATAAACACGCTGGATAACAGGTATATCTAGCTACTTCTACTTACAATTTAGGTCACACTACACAGGCATGCACATGCATATATATACATACATACACACATCTAGGTTTTTCTTCTTTTCTTAATAGCTCTTGTTCTTTTTATTTTCTCTATTGTCCATGGGGAAATGGAAAATAATCTTTCAATGCCGGGAGCAATGGGCTAGTAACCCCTTCTCCTGTACACATTTACTAAAAAAGAGAAAAATGTTTGAATGTGAGTGGATGTAGTGCGGATGATAAGAAAGAGATGATTGCTGATGTTATGAATGAAAATAAGTTGGATGTCCTGGCCCTAAGCGAAACAAAGCTGAAGGGCGTAGGCGAGTTTCAGTGGGGAGAAATAAATGGGATTAAGTCAGGAGTATCTGAGAGAGTTAGAGCTAAGGAAGGGGTAGCAATAATGTTGAAGGATCAGTTATGGAAGGAGAAGATGGAATATAAATGTGTAAATTCAAGGATTATGTGGATTAAAATAAGGGTCGGATGCGAAAAGTGGGTCATAATAAGTGTGTATGCACCTGGAGAAGAGAGAAGTGTAGAGGAGAGAGAGAGATTTTGGGAGATGTTAAGCGAATGTATAGGAACTTTTGAACCAAGTGAGAGAGTAATTGTGGTAGGGGACCTAAATGCTAAAGTAGGAGAAACATGTAGAGAGGGTGTGGTAGGTAAGTTTGGGGTGCCAGGTGTAAATGATAATGGGAGCCCTTTGATTGAACTTTGTATAGAAAGGGATTTAGTTATAGGTTATACATATTTTAAGAAGAAGAGGATAAATAAGTATACAAGATATGATGTAGGGCGCAATGACAGTAGTTTGTTGGACTACGTATTGGTAGATAAAAGACTGTTGCGTAGACTTCAGGATGTACACGTTTATAGTGGGGCCACAGATATATCGGATCACTTTTTAGTTGTAGCTACAGTGGGAGTAAAAGGTAGATGGGATACAAGGAAAATAGAAGCAGTAAGTAAGAGAGAGGTGAAGGTTTATAAACTAAAAGAGGAGGCAGTTAGGGTAAGATATAAACAACTATTGGAGGATAGATGGGCTAGTGAGAGTGTAGGCAATAGGGTCGAAGATGTATGGGGTAGATTTAAAAATGTAGTGTTAGAGTGTTCAGCAAAAGTTTGTGGTTACAGGCGAGTGGGTGCAGGAGGGAAGAAGAGCGATTGGTGGAATGATGATGTAAAGAGAGTAGTAAGGGAGAAAAAGTTAGCATATGAGAGGTTTTTACAAAGTAGAAGTGATGCAAGGAGGGAAGAGTATATGGAGAGAAAAAGAGAGGTTAAGAGAGTTGTGAAGCAATGTAAAAAGAGAGCAAATGAGAGAGTGGGTGAGATGTTATCAACAAATTTTGTTGAAAATAAGAAAAAGTTTTGGAGTGAGATTAATAAGTTGAGGAAGCCTAGGGAACAAATGGATTTGACAGTTAAAAATAGGAGAGGAGAGTTATTAAATGGAGAGTTAGAGGTATCGGGAAGATGGAGGGAATATTTTGAGGAGTTGTTAAATGTTTATGAAGACAGGGAAGCTGTGATTTCGTGTATAGGGCAAGGAGGAATAACATCTTGTAGAAGTGTGGAAGAGCCAGTTGTGAGTGTGGGGGAAGTTCGTGAGGCAGTGGGTAGAATGAAAGGGGGTAAGGTAGCTGGGATTGATGGGATAAAAATAGAAATGTTAAAAGCAGGTGGGGATATAGTTTTGGAGTGGTTGGTGCTATTATTTAATAAATGTATGGAAGAGGATAAGGTACCTAGGGATTGGCAGAGAGCGTGTATTGTTCCTTTGTATAAAGGCAAAGGGGACAAAAGAGAGTGCAAAAATTATAGGGAAATAAGTCTGTTGAGTGTACCTGGTAAAGTGTATGGTAGAGTTATTATTGAAAGAATTAAGAGTAAGACAGAAAGCAGGATAGCAGATGAACAAGGGGTCTTTAGGAAAGGTAGGGGGTGTGTACACCAAGTGTTTACAGTGAAACATATAGGTGAACAGTATTTGGATAAGGGTAAAAGGGTTTTTGTGGCATTTATGGATTTGGAAAAGGCGTATGATAGGGTGGATAGGGGGGCAATGTGGCAGATGTTGCAGGTGTATGGAATAGGAGGTAGGTTACTAAAAGCAGTGAAGAGTTTTTATGAGGATAGTGAGGCTCAGGTTAGAGTGTGTAGGAGGGAGGGGAACTATTTCCCAGTAAAAGTGGGCCTTAGACAAGGATGTGTGATGTCACCATGGTTGTTTAATATATTTATAGATGGGGTTGTAAGAGAAGTGAATGCGAGGGTCTTGGCAAGAGGTGTGGGGTTAAAAGATGAAGAATCAAATACAAAGTGGGAGTTGTCACAGTTGCTTTTTGCTGATGACACTGTGCTTTTGGGAGATTCTGAAGAGAAGTTGCAGAGGTTGGTGGATGAATTTGGTAGGGTATGTAAAAGAAGAAAATTGAAAGTGAATATAGGAAAGAGTAAGGTGATGAGGATAACAAAAAGATTAGGTGACGAAAGATTGGATATCAGGTTGGAGGGAGAGAGTATGGAGGAGGTGAATGTATTCAGATATTTGGGAGTGGACATGTCAGCAGATGGGTCTATGAAGGATGAGGTGAATCATAGAATTGACAAAGAACTTTGTCCATGGAAGTAAAGAGGGGAATGTATGAGAGTATAGTTATACCAACACTCTTATATGGGTGTGAAGCATGGGTGATGAATGTTGCAACGAGGAGAAGGCTGGAGGCAGTGGAGATGTCATGTCTGAGGTCAATGTGTGGTGTGAATATAATGCAGAGAATTCGGAGTTTGGAAATTAGGAGGAGGTGCGGGATTACCAAAACTATTATCCAGAGAGCTGAGGAGGGGTTGTTGAGGTGGTTCAGACATGTAGAGAGAATGGAACGAGACAGAATGACTTCGAGAATGTATAAATCTGTAGTGGAGGGAAGGCGGGGTAGGGGTCGGCCTAGGAAAGGCTGGAGGGAGGGGGCAAAGGAGGTTTTGTGTGCGAGGGGCTTGGACTTCCAGCAAGCATGTGTGAGCGTATTTGATAGGAGTGAATGGAGACAAATTTTTAATACTTGACGTGCTGTTGGAGTGTGAGCAAAGTAACATTTATGAAGGGATTCAGGGAAACCGGCAGGCCGGACTTGAGTCCTGGAGATGGGAAGTACAGTGTCTGCACTCTAAAGGAGGGGTGTTAATGTTGCAGTTTTATAACTGTAGTGTAAAGCACCCCTCTGGCAAGACAGTGATGGAGTGAATGATGATGAAAGTTTTTCTTTTTCGGGCCACCCTGCCTTGGTGATTCCTCAAACTCGCTGATCACATTCTCCTTATATCCCCATCTACCGCTAACTCTCATTGTAGCTCCCACTAAATGCTGATATATATCTGTCGCTGCTCTGAAAACATGCATTTCCAGATGTCTACCCATTAACCTTTTATCTACTAATCTGTAGTCCAACAGCCTGTTATCATCACGCCCTATATATCTCGTATGCTTATTTATTCTCTTTTTCGTAAAATTCATATTATGTATTACAAAGCCTCTTTCTATACATAGCTCAATTAGAAGCCCCCTGGTTCTACAAACTTACATACTACGCCATCTGCAACAGTTTCTCTCGTTTTAGCATTTAGGTCTACAACAATTATTTTCTCACTTGGTTCAAAACTTCCTTAATACTCACTTAACGCCTCCCAAAATCTCTCTCTCTCTCTCTCTCTCTCTCTCTCTCTCTTCTCTCTCTCTCTCTCTCTCTCTCTCTCTCTCTCCTCTACACTCATCTCCTTCCCTGGTGCATAAACACTGACTATTACCCACTTCTCACATCTCACCCTTATTTTAAGCCACATAATTCTTGAATATATACCCCTACATTCCTCTTTTCTTTCAATAATTGATCATTTAATATTACCCCTACTCCTTCCTTAGCTAAAATTCTCCAAGATACACCTGACTTAATCGCATTTCTTAAAATCTTTACCTTCGTTTTGCTGAGAGCTACAAAATCCATCTTCTTATCATGTATAACATTCACAATCAATCTTTCCTTACATCTTTTCTCTGGACATTTTAGCCGCCTCTTACAACATGCATTGCTTACTGAGTAAGAATTCTCACCCTCATTAAGATGAAAGGAAACACTGAAAGAACAAGAACTATTAAGAAACTAGAAGAAAACTCAGATGAATGTAAGTGTGAGTATATACAGGGCATGAATGTAAATCTTCAAGGCCTTTAACACTGATTAGAGAATGCTTCGTCAGGAGCAATGCTGGACAATGTAAGGAATTAAAATGAAAATCTTGGAGACAGTCTAATCGGATGTATCCATTAGCCACGTCACAGCCAGATGTCGGTTGTTTGCAGACAAATACTGGACAGAGTGGTTAAACTACTACTTTACATGCTGCGTCTTGCACACAAAGAATACAACGCTACCAAACAAGGGCGGGGGTTGTAATTAATTGCTGCCAAGCTGTTTTTGCACACTCTCAGTGGAGGATAAAACGTTATAACGATCTCCTAGGAAACTACTTCTTAAGGCAATCAGCTAATGTACAGTGCTGGAAGAAGCCCTTAGAGCCTTTTCCACCTCTCACATTGTGCACTTTATGTCGGTGGTGTGAGACAAGTGTTAGTAGTGTGGTGGTCTGGGCGATGATTGGCAGTGGTGCAGATATATTGGTGAGAGAGAGAGAGAGAGAGAGAGAGAGAGAGAGAGAGAGAGAGAGAGAGAGGAGCTGTTATTATAATCTTCTTGTGGTTACAAAGGTCGAATCTCAGTTCCTGGTTCAACCAGTTAAACTGTCCTCTACTGGGTTCACTTTCTCCTGGTTTTGTGAAGCCTATCATACCTAAGTTTAAAGCTGTGTTTAGATCCTGCCTATTCCTGTTCGCTGTCCAGGTCATTGCACATCCTGGCAGTAGTTTTAACTTCCAGTTTGGGCTCTCATGTTTTTGTTTCCCGCCTCTGAAGCAGCCTGTCCCTGTCCAATTCCTTTCAGCATTTCGTACGTCGTTATCATGTTTCCCATGTCCTACTACGTTTGTAGTGGGTTACTCCGTTTCTGGTCTTATTTGCCCGTCCCCAATTTTCCTGACCTTACATTTGCTGGAGTTGAATTGCAATAGCCACATGTGCGACCAATCCTTCACCTTTTTGCATTTTCCTCATTAGTTTCACATGTGCAAACAGGGATTTATCTATTTCTTCCGTCATCTATATGTGTATATGTATGTGCATGTTAGTAAATATGAATGTGTGTGAATGTGTATGTGTTGTAATTTAGAAAAAAATATTGCAAAAAACGTATCGTTCAATGGGGATTTAAGAAATTTTTTTGAAACTCATATATTTAATAAAACTGTAACTGACTCATAGTACAGTTTTACTTGGCTGATGATCCATTATTTCCAGCATTTTAAAAGGTCTTTACTACTTTACTCGTTTTCTTTATTTCCAGAGACAAATGTTGGTACACTGGTACTGAAGGACAGACTGGAGTAACTTACACATTAAATGCATAGCTACCTGCATTATAATGAGTGCACCGAAAATTTTGCACTTTTATTAAAAAAAAAAACAATTCGTGTTACTGTCTTCATGACGGCAGAGTAATTATTATTATTATTATTATTATTATTAGTAGTAGTAGTAGTATTTTGTTGTTGTCGTATATGTATATATATATATATAATTTTATATATATATATATATGTATATATATATATATATATATATATATATATATATATATATATATATATATATATATATATATATATATATATATATATATATATATATATATATATATATATATATATATATATATATATATATATATATATATATATATATATATATATATATATATATATATATATATATATATTCTGATTAGGTAAAACTGGTCAATTAGAAGAACTCATCTTAAATTAAGTCCTTTCTAAAATTTTTATATACGTTTAGATATATTTTTTCATTTATGTTAATGTAAGAATTTATAATTTTGTACCAAGAAAACTTTGAAACCTACCTAACCTTATTATAACAACAATTTAATTTAGTTCTAAAACTATATTTTAGATATTACATTAATTTAATAATAAACACAATAAATATAATTTTTGTTTTCCAGAATGATTTTTAAACTGAAATTATTGCATAACAAAATTTCAATTTAGTCTTATAGGCAAGGTGAGAATATATTTTATAGTAAATCTAAGTTTATACTAATCAAACACATGAAATATATATTATCATGTGTGTGTTTGTGTTTGTTTCTTGTTATTGTGGTTGTTTGTGAATGAGTGTTTATGGTGTATATTTTGTGTGTGTGTGTTTGTGTGTGTGTTTGTGTGTGTGTTTGTGTGTGTGTTGTGTGTGTGTGTGTGTGTGTTTTGTGTGTGTGTGTGTGTGTGTGTGTGTGTGTGTGTGTGTGTGTGTTTGTGTGTTTGTGTTTGTGATCCATTTTTTAGAGACCCAGGAAGTAGGAGAACAAAAATTTCTAAAAAATTTACATTCGATGCAAAACAACACACACGTAAACAAGAACACGTGACAATTTAGCGTCTGTCAAATCTTGTTTCCCTCTTACTCCTCTGTCTTCCGATGAGGACCTCAGTTATTGGTCGAAATAAACAAACTTTTAATTCTGCGCTCCTATCAAAATGTGGCTTCCTGCCTCTCATTGACAAGTGTTTATTAATTATTTGAGATGTATTATTAGGATCAAATGGCAGACAAATTTATACTAAAATACATTTATTCTTCCATATATGGTAAGAAGCGGAGCAAACAATGTTAGAGTTTTGGTCACGGATTTAAAGAACAAACTTACGCGAGAAACTGTGTATACAATGCAGCGAAAGGAAACTGAAGTTCAAATTATTATAATGCTTATAATAATAATACAGAGCATGGAAATCTGAGGCATTTTGATTAAAAAATGCACAGGACCAAAAAAAAAGTGAAGAATAATTAAAATATTAATGATATTCACAAATTGCAGTTGACATCTTGCAAGACTGAGAGAGAAACACCGGCGGTAATAACTGATATTTCTTAAAGTATATATTTATAATGGAACTTTCCACAGATTCTCAGGGTCGTTAGACAAACCCACATTAACACTTATTTTCCTGCGCTCATTACTAATTATATACTTAAATATGCACCAGTAGACCCCACAAGGTTATTAAAGCTGTCATAATTAAGCATCGCAATCTCCGACATATAAAGGGCGTACAATAAGAGATCTTTAAACAAAGACGCTATTTACATTCTGTTCAAACAGGTTACAGTGGTACCACGGCAACTAGATTCCAGCAAAACAGAATGCTGCACATTTGCTGATGCTTGAAGTTAGCATTTCCAGCAATAGGGAAAGCTGCACGTCTTACCAATTAGAGGAAATGTGTGTGCTAAGCGCGCGTGTTTGTAAACAACAAGCTGTGGTTGGAAGAGGTCCATGAGCCACAAAGACCTAACTGGTACGGATATTCTGTTTTATTTCCTTCAATAGAGATTGCGAAGCGCAATTGTGACAGCATTTGTAACTGTAAGTCTTGCGTCTTTGCTAGTACATAGTGAAGTGAATAATTATGAATGATTGTGGTAAAAATGAGCGTCAAAGTGGGTTTATCTGACACTAATGAGAATAGATATAAAATGGTATCATAACTCAAAGGAATTACGGTTTTTAACTCCGATATTTCGGCTTTTACCTAACACGTGACTAATATGCTGGTGCCTGATAAGATACACAAATACTAGTGAGTGGTAGAGTGCGTGTTGGTGAGATAAGATAAACAACCCTCCCAACTACCACTTACCACTTACCGCCTACCATCTCTACAATTTTCCACCTACCATCTACCACTTTCCGTTGCTAAGCAAACTTTCTCCATATGAACCAGAGTAACAGCTTTCAAAATACTTTTTAATATCTTTTAAGTTATATATATATATATATATATATATATATATATATATATATATATATATATATATATATATATATATATATATATATATATATATATATATAACTCAAAAGATATTAAAAATATCTTTATATATATAATATATATATATATATATATATATATATATATATATATATATATATGTCGTGCCGATTATGTAAAACTGGTCAATTAGCAAGAACTCATCTAAAATTAAGTCCTTTCTAAAATTTCCTCTTATACGTTTAAAGATATATTTTCTTCATCGATGTTAATGTAAGAATTTATAATTTTGTACCAAGAGAAACTTTGAAAACCTACCTAACCTTATTACAACAAGCGCAATTTAATTTAGCCTAACTCAACTAAATATATTTTAGATACTTTAACATTAATTTAATAATAAACAAACACTATGAAATATATTTTTTTCGTTAGGTTCAGAATGATTATTGCGAAATTATTGCATACACAAAATTTCGCTTGTCTTATATGGCAAGAAGAGCGTTGCTATTTAAGCCAAAATCGCAAGTTTTACCTAATCGGCACGATTATATATATATATATATATATATATATATATATATATATATATATATATATATATATATATATATATATATATATATATATATATATATATATATATATATATATATATTTATATATATATATATTTATTTATATATGTGTGTATGTGTGTGTGTGTGTGTGTGTGTGTGTGTACTCACCTATTTGTGTGTGTGTGTGTGTGTGTGTGTATTCTTATTTAACATGTCGAAAAATGACTTACGTAAAAAGTTGTAATTAATTTATGGACGAATATTTTCTTCAAATGTTTATCAATTTCCGAGAACCAAAGCAAAATTTCCGAAAATCTTAGGAATAATAACAATAATAATAATAATAATAATAATAATAATAATAATAATAATAATATTAATCTTAATTTCTACAAGTACATGATGCAATTTAGACTTAGCTGACGTCAGTGATATACTCTATAGAAAACCCCTGGTTATGCAGAGCATTTCGGGCAACTTAAGTTAATTTTATCCCCAGGATGCGACCCACACCAGTCGGCTAGGGGGAGCGGGAACAGCAATGCATTCTACAATCGTAACTACGTAACGAGAACACAAGCACAACCTACAGGGAATTGTGAGGAATTCAAGAAAACGAAATCTATGATTAAATGAGACATTTCCCGATAGTAACGTTATGGGAAAACGAGTTCACGAAAAAATAACAATGCACGAAATTGCAAAACTACCTCAGGAAAGGCGGACACTTTTATGAGTGCTTCTTGAAGAAAAACCAGCGCTCAGGAGAAGAACCCTTATGACGAGGTTTCGGTCGCTGCTGGGCCATTGTCACATCCCAAAAGACTTGACAAGGTGTTGTGATCTTTTATTCTTCATGAGTCCTTTTTTTTGAGTAAAACTATGCGAGTATGAATAGGTGAGTACATCAAGGTAAGAACAAGTACACAGGCAATCACAAGGTGAGTACACCTAACTGGATACGACTAGGTGATTACAATTAGGCGAGTACTACTAGAACTAATATTATAATTTTAGCTTATGTAGATGAGTTTAAACTCTTTCACCATATTTACATTACTGAAAAAGAACAGCAACATAATATTTTAAAAAAATGTCATTAATGCTTATCACAGATACAAACTACAACATTCGCCTGAAGCAAAATCAGAATACGACGTTTATTATATATGTAAAAGTTACCTGTGAGGCAGCAGAGGAGCCCATCAAACAGGACTGACGAATCTATAAATCTATCTGGCCCATCCCCCGGACCGGGTGCTCTGGTGATAGCTTATTTCCCTGAGATTGGCAATGTTAGACTGAAATGGTAGAAAATTACCTATGCTGGGTAAAAGAGGGATAGGGGGAGTAGAGAGAGAGAGAGAGAGAGAGAGAGAGGGCAGAAGAGGAGGTGGAGTCGAGGCTAGTGAGGCAGCTTGATAAAGAGGAACGAGGGGTAAAGAGAACATGGGAAGAAAATGTGAAGAGGTGAACAGGGGCTTAAGGCGAGGATGAGCGTGATTCACGGGGAGATTGGGCAAGGTAGCGTGGAAATGTAGCAAGGGGAGAACGCTGCTGACCTAATTCATGATCATTTATGAAGTATAAAAGAGAACATTTTTCTGCCACGAAGAAAATGCATTTCAAAATACGTGATTTTTAAGACCGAAATAGCCAGAGAATCATTGAATATAAGACAAATGAAAGTTTGGTTCCCTCACTCTCCTCTTCATTAATTCCTGATTGAATGCGATTAAAAGGTTAAGGGGAATGAACAAATTTCAAATATTTGGGAAGGGACATGTTTGGCGACTAGTAGGACGTCGAAGGACCCTGAGCTTGATGTAGAAAGGACATCACAGGACACTACAAATCCTGCTAATATCAGTAGGTTGAATTAATAGAGTTTTGATATACCCGGGACAACACAAGACATTGACAGGAGTCTTCTGACCAGCAGGACATCGAAGGACTAGGGTTACTAATGTAGCAGAACTAACGCATGACACTATCAGGATCTCTGTGACCAACAGGATATTGAAGAACTCAGGTGTTGATGTAGGTTAGCCAGCACAAGAGACCAGCAGGAGGACAGACTGTAAAGAATCATCAGACAATCAAGAAGTAATCCTGTGGAGCTATCCATCTTAATCTTCTAAAATGGTTCTGGCCGAGAAAAAAGATGCCAGGAGAACGGAGGACTTCGCATTAATGGACCGCCTTACCTAAAGAGCTCATCTGGGAAAATGAGCAAAAGGAGATTGGCCAATTCATTTGATCAATGTTGGATAAAATATAAAAAAAGACGTTTATACTCACCGAGTTGTGTTTGCGGTGGTCGAGTCTCAGCTCCTGGCCCCAACTTTTAAGCCGCAGTCGCTTATTCCATTTATTTATCACTTTGAGACTGAAGAAGTATTTCCTAACATCCCTGTGGCTCATCTATATCTTTAGTTTTCATGTATCACCTCTCGCTCATATGCCTCTCATTTCAAAAAATCTGTTCCTGTCTCCTATGTCAAAGCCTCTGAGAATCTTGCATGTCTTAATCATGTCTCCCCTAATTATTTTTCCTTCTAGAGTCATTAGGTTTAGTTCCTTTAGTTTCTCTTCATAACTCAGTCCCATCAGCTCTGGGACTAGTCTTGCTGCAAACCTTAGAACCTTTTCTAGTTTTCGTATATGCTTGATCAGATGAGGGTTCCATGCTAGTGCTGCTTGGAATCATCTTCTAAATGACTCTTTATTGAGGTTTCTGAAGACAGTTCTGAGATTAGTTATCCTCACATATGCTGCTCGATTTATATGCCCCTCTGGGTGTAATGTTTACTCCAAGATCTTTCTCCTTGAGTAATATCTGCAGTTTCTATCCTCTCAAGCTGTATTCCGTCTCTTGTAGCCTCTCCCTCTATCCCCAGTTTTCATGACCTTGCACTTACTGGGGTTAAACTCCAGTAATCACTTGCTTGACCATTCTTGCAGTTTGTCCATGTCTGCCTGTTACCTGTCTCTATCCTTTTCAGTTTATATTATTCTCATCAGTTTTACGTCATCAATAAATATAAATAAACATTTACTTATGTTACATTTATCCATCGATAAAATTCTGCACTAATCATCGTACTCTCTTTTGTTCGTTAATTTTCCTGGATCCACTGTAGGACTTTACCTCGTACCACTGAGTTCTCTAATTCGTGAATCAGTCTTTGGTGGGGTACAGTGTCAAATGTTTTCCTACAGTCAAAGAATATGCAGTCTACCCATCCTTGTCTTTCTTGCTTAATATTAGTTTTTCTGTCATAGACCTCGAGTAGGTTAGTGAGGCATAACTTACCTTCCGTAAATCCGTGTTGGCTTTCTGTAAAAAAATCTCGCCTCTCTAAGTATTCAACTACTCTCTTCCTGAGTATCTTTTAATATACTGTAGACAGTACACTGCCTCTTGGAATCACGTTTGCAGTTTTCCTGCTATAGGTTTACTCAGTTCTTCTGCTCCTTCTTTCAGCATCCATTGTGATAAGCTGTCAGGCCCCATGACCTGATTCATTACTTCCTCCTTTAATATATGAATTCTATCCAGTATAAGCTGATTAGCCCTTTCAACCCTGCATCCTGTCACCATCCCTACTTCCTCAGAGAATACCACCTTAAATCTTCTGTGTGTGTGTGTGTGTGTGTGTGTGTGTGTGTGTGTGTGTTTGTGTGTGTGTGTGTGTGTGTACTCACCTAATTCACCTAATTGAGGTTGCAGGGGTCGAGACTCAGCTCCTGGCCCCGCCTCTGCGCTGCCCGCTACTGGGTATCTGCTCTCCCTGCTCCATGAGCTTTATCATACCTCGTCTTAAAACTGTGTATGGTTCCTGCCTCCACTATGTCTTTCTCTAGACTATTCCACATCCTGACTACTCTGTGGCTGAAGAAATGCTTCCTAACATATGTGTGTGTGTGTGTGTGTGTGTGTTAGTTACCATTTTGTCCTAGGCACATGTCGATTAGACACTAGGCCTGTTGTATGTATGTGTGTGTGTGTGTGTAACGAAACACTTCGAAATGTTTCAGCCCCGCCGGGAAATGAACCCGGGCCCACTGTGCGTGAAGCAAGAGCGCTAGAATTTTTTTTTTTTTTTTATATTAAAGTCCAGGGTTTATTCCCTGGACCTCAGGAATGAGAGTCGCTCCTCTCACCGCTGGGCAACGGCGACAAGACATATGGAAATGGAAGGTAGGTATAAATAAATAATACGAACAATTGACTGGGAGACCCAGACAACATGTGTGTGTGTGTGTGTGTGTGTGTGTGTGTGTGTGTACTCACCTAATTGTGGTTGCAGGGGTCGAGACTCAGCTCCTGGCCCCGCCTCTTCGCTGTCTGCTACTGGGTCTCTGCTCTCCCTGCTCCATGAGCTTTATCATACCTTGTCTTAAAACTATGTATGGTTCCTGCCTCCACTATAGATGTTAGCAACCTTCAGGTGTTAGCAACCTTCAGGTGTTAGCAACCTTCAGATGTTACCAACCTTCAGGTGTTAGCAACCTTCAGATGATACCAACCTTCAGATGTTACAAACCTTCAGGTGTTAGCAACCTTCAGATGTTACCAACCTTCAGATGTTAGTAACCTTCAGATGTTAGCAACCTTCAGATGTTACCAACCTTCAGATGTTAGTAACCTTCAGATGTTACCAACCTTCAGATGTTAACAACCTTCAGATGTTACCAACCTTCAGGTGTTAGCAACCTTCAGATGTTACCAACCTTCAGATGTTAGTAACCTTCAGATGTTAGCAACCCGAAGAATGTCTTCTTTTTCCCTCGCGTCCTTTTACCGCCGACAGCTCTAATACACTTTGCAGCTGACAGGTCGCTGACAGTATCTCGCAGGCAAATTGAGAATGCCGAACTCTGCTTTTTTATTTCCAGGAATAATATAAAAACCTTCATCTAAAAGTAATTTTCTGTATTAATAAATGCTGAAATAATATATCATTTGCAAAAAAAGGGATTTTTTTTTTTTTTTAGAATCATGGATTAAAATTGTATATATGAAGGAAGAACCTACTTGAGAGAAATACTATGCAAATACTATGTAAATACAGGCGAGAGTGTGTATTTGCATAGTGTGAAGCGAGAGCTTCACACTATGAGAGTCCGGGTTCGATTCCTGGCAAAGGGTAGAAAAATTGGGCGTGTTTCCTTACACCGGTTGTCTATGTTTACCCAACAGTAAAATGGGTACCTGGGTGTTAGTCGACTGGTGTGGGTAGCATCCTGGGACAAAACTGACATAATTTGCCCGATATGCTCTGCATAACAATTGGCTTTGTATACCTTGTATATGTACTTGTAGAAATAAAGATATATTACTATTATTAACCTGAGAGACGGGGGTTCTGACTGAGGCTGGTATATATATTGGGTATCTTATTACCGAAATGTTTATGCCAATAAACGGCAGTTACAAACGGCATTAAACGTTTCTGCAGGAATGATACCGAGTGTTAAGCATGTGCTTTAATCACCATCTCGTCGGTATTATGTGACATTAATATAATGCTTTTTTTCGTTATGTGTAGAGATAACGTTCAGTTATGTTGTGGTGTTCTTGTGGTCGAGAGTAGGAGCACCGACCTCCCGACTTTACATAATTATCCACTTATACCTCAATGAAGTTAATCTATGAGTTTTGATTCAATAGATGGGTAACGAGAGCCCTTAAGGGGAAATAAATGAGCAGATCATCATGCCCGAGATTCAGGCAACAGGATCATCAAGCTTTGAAATTGTTTAGTAAAAATAATGAATAGTTTACGAGATGAGATGCTATTCGTGAGAAAGCGTAGGAGGCGGAAATCGTTAGCTTCTTCAGTTAAAAATAAAAATATTAAGTCAAAATTCACCCGTCTGTTTCATGACCTTTCCTCCACGATCGTTTCCTTTTTATTGATTACTAAAAAATCTCTATTTTTCTTGTAATATATATATATATATATATATATATATATATATATATATATATATATATATATATATATATATATATATATATATATATATATATATATATAATATATATATATGTGAAGCACAAAGACTGTGTAGGATCGTTCGGCGCAAGAGTGTCTGATATCAATCTTTCGTCACCTATTCTTTTTGTTATCCTCATCACCTTACTCTTTCCTATATTCACTTTCAATTTTCTTTTTTACCACCTACCAAATTCATCCACCAACCTCTGCAGCTTCTCTTCAGAGAGGCTCGATCTTTCGTCCGCTTAACACGAGCCACATAGACTACCTATCTCTAGAATTACAACCTTAATTTTTAAAGTGGTGGACCAGCAAGCCAGCGGAATGCCTCGGTCAGATGACCAAAAACTTTCAGCTGCGAGTCATCATATGACTAAGACCCGGGTCAGGAAACCCTCGTCCTGTTTCCCGGCAAACCTTACCTAATCTACCTATCTGTACTCAGGCTGAAGAGTAAGACTTCATATTTCATCAGATCTTACTATTCAAGCTTTGCACACAATAACAAAAATTACGTAATATAAGTTTACTCACCATACGTCTTTTATCCTGTATTTAAGTTGGTTGAAAAATCACCAGAATATTTAAGTGATATTTTTTTTCCTTGTAAGAACCTAATGCCGCCTCTGACTACGCACTCTGACCTTCTGGGCCCAAGAGCTAGACACGAGGGTTTCCAATATTCTTAAAACCACCATAGCAAGCCAAAGAGCCAGGTCTCTGAAATGCTTTTTCCATAAGGTCAGAAGCAGTCATACAGCGAGGAAGATTTTAAAATATGTATCACAAATGTCTCTAGAGGAATGGAACATCCGCTTTCCCGAGTGCCGAGAGAGAGAGCGAGGGAGAGAGAGAGAGAGAGAGAGAGAGAGAGAGAGAGAGAGAGAGAGAGAGAGAGAGAGAGAGAGAGAGAGAGAGAGAATAAGAGAGAGAAAGACGGCGAGAAAATTAAACAGATGAATCCGAAGGGTTCCGTTCCCCAGTGGCCATGTCTGTTTACCCAGCGGCCATTTTTATTCCTGTTTATTTTTTTCCAGGTGAGCCTCCGTGATCCTGGGCTGACACATCCAGACCTCCAGACCGTGTCAGGGAGCGAGAGGTCTGTGACCTTCATCCTTCTTTTCCCTGACGTCAGAGATAGGGGGTGACGTCTTTGATAGGTGAAGTCAAGGGAGACGACTGAAGTATTGAAGGAAGATAGGAACAAGGGTTATATTCCTCATATCTCTTGCTTCTTTAATCTGTTCTTGAATAATCTTGTTCACTTTCTCGTTTTTTTTTTTTTTTTCTTCATTGTGAATTTGCGGGTTTTTTCTTTTTTTTTTAGTATAGAGGTTTATGAGAAATATTAGTCGTTCATTGATATTAACCAGGTCAATGTAACTCGTCTGTTTCATGCTCATGATATTGAAATTCATGGGGAAGCGCTAAACCCCTCGGGGCATACAGTGCATGGGGAATGGGTAGTAATCAGGTGGCAGCTCCAATTCTTTGGATCAAGACCTTTTCACTATCATCAAGGAACCTCTTTGGGAGAATTTCAGGGTTATATATATGTACGTATGTATTCACTGTAATCAGTGGATAAATTATAAGAAGTCAGATTGCATCAGTCTGCAGCCGTGTGCTGACAACAAGGTCTCAAGAAATGAACCAGGTTAGTCACTCATGTAACCTGGGTGACGTTGTTGCCCACTGAGCCAGAAGGAAATCGACAAATATTAATAACTTTACTCGTTTAATAATATTATTTTTACATAAACATACAACGTAAAAACATACCTTCTATAACAGCCTCCATCGTGTGGTTCCTAACTGCGTTACCTAAATCGCACAACTCGTAAGTATAAACACCGACAGGTGTATATCTCTGTGTATTTTCCTTAAAAAGTGTGTATATCTTTTAGAGTATATTTACCAAGTGGTGTATATCTCTCAGTGTATATAACCGAGAGGTGCACTAGTATATCTCGCTGTATACACATTGAAAGGTGTATATCTCTGTTAATATACGATATAACTGTATACAATACATGAATTTTTCTCCTGATTTTCTTAAAGGTTCATGCTCTTATAATGTTTCTCTTCAATTCAATGTGGAAGTGGGTTAGAATCCTTTCTCCGTTATAAATGCGTGTCATAGAAGGCGACTAAAACGGCAGAAGCAATGGACTAGCAATCCCTTCGTTTGTATCACCTACTAAAGAGAAGAAAAATTTAATATGTCTGAATGTACATGGCTGTAATAAAGACGACAAGAACAAATAGACTGTAAAAGTTACGCAAGAAAAGAAACTGGGTATCCTAGTATTGAGAGGAAGAAAGTTAGTAGTCCGGCAGCTGAATGTTTTTTTTTCTCCGAAACCTAGATTTGAGGCCTTCAGTATTTTATTGCTGATATTGATGAAAATATGGTATACATAGTCATGAAATGGCGAGTAATGCTTTATCAATCTTGAGTAACTCGTGTAATTCAAGATGGTGTCCATTGCCATCTTTCAACGCTCAGAATTTAAATAACTTTTGTTATAATAGTCAGATTTGAACCTTTCTATTTTTTTCAAGGTACAGCTTCAGGAACACTTATAAAACACGCAGAGGTGTCTAGAATAATACTGTTTCAAAATGCCACTGGCTGTCATTTTTAATTTTTGCGAAAAATGCTACAACATATTATTTACTGGTGGAATTTGGACGAAAATTAAAACAAAATATTGTTTCTCTCTTTTTTCTTTTAAGGAGAAATACACAAGTGATTAAGATAGACAACTATTGTCATTTCGAGTGTAATTACAATTGTTCCGGCAGATCTGATAAGCTGATTAGCAGCTAGAGAAGCTCGTATTCAAACAATTATTGCCTTCAGCAAACAATGAAAATTCTGAACTCCAGAAACAATTAGATAAAAACTAGAACCTTCAGTTACGCTATCACAGAAACCGTGTTTCTATATATATCCCTGATATAACGATGACCGAACTAGTTCAGGCTTAGCTCCATACTGAAATAACAGCACAGGAGACGACTGGATTTACTTGCGACCAGCACTTGTACCGAGTTGCTCTTCAGGTATACGTGCGTGTACCCTGAAAATTTTCTGATATTGTGTTGAGACTTTGAGGCGTACATTTATTAACAAGTTTCATTGGGTGTGTTGGTACCCTAATAATATAGAGTGGCTTAGCAGAGGTCATGCAGCACGTGTTTTCCGGAACACCAATTGTGGCACGCCAAGAGTACGTTACATTTAATTGGACGTATGTCACATCCCCATATAAGCTTGCTCTCCCGACCAGAGAACCAGCAATTTAAGAATATAACAGGAGGGGCCCCACTGCTATCCTAAACTGCTTGGTTCACCCCAGTTAATCACGAGAAAGCTCGCCAAAGTTATGAAACGATGCCTGGGACACGTGAAACAACATTGATAGACTTACCTCAAGTCTGGTCATTCACAGATCTCACCGTGTCTCTTGCAAACTTGTCATAATGTACATATTGTCTTTTGCTTGGTCTTACACTGCTATGTGGTTATCGTTCTGACACATTTACGAAACAGGTACGCAGGTCACAAGAACTCTTCGTATCCTTGCAGAGGAAATCATGAGTATACTTGATAGCTATGAACCAAAAGTAAGACACTGAAGCTTTCATAATGATGACATATGTCAGGGCAAAGAGATGATCGCATTTGTCACATGCCTTTGCAAAATCTTCCACCTCCTCAGTAATTCTGTCACAGTGGTTCAGCAGTTGTGACAGGCATAATCTTCCAGTTTTAAAACCGTGATAGTTTGGACTGTGCAGAGTGTGATGTTTCATTAAGTTTGTAATTTGGCGTCACATCACTCTTTCGAAGACTTTTATGGATTTTAGGGCTACTGGTCTGTAATTTTTGACTTGCGCTATACTTCCTCCCTTCGGTAAAGGACCTATGCCTACACCCTTTAAGGACTCTGGTATTTCACCTAGATCTAAACTTTCTCCAAAGAATACTGAGCTCGTGCTAGTAGTACTTTACACTTTTTCATAAATAAGGAATTCCATGAATCTGGTCCAGTTGCTAAGAGGGCGGGCACGTTTTCTATTTATTTTTATTTTTTAATCGATTTCTTATATATGGGGTGGTAGGGGAAGTGGAATATTCAAATGGCTTCAGAAAGAAATCTAAATATTCTTCCTTGAAGCCTTTTTATCCACTTCTCCGAGGCTATGGGTCCCACAATTTACACCAGAGGTGGACCCCATTCTATATATATACGTATATATATATATATGTCGTGCCGATTAGGTAAAACTTGCGATTTTGGCTTAAATAGCAACGCTCACCTTGCCATATAAGACAAGTGAAAATTTGTGTATGCAATAATTTCGCCAAAATCATTCTGAACATAACAAAAAAATATATTTCATTGTGTTTGTTTATTATTAAATTAATGTTAACGTATCTAAAATATATTTAGTTGGGTTAGGCTAAATTAAATTGCGCTTGTTGTAATAAGGTTAGGTAGGTTTTCAAAGTTTCTCTTGGTACAAAATTATATTTTTTTGCATTAACATAAATGAAAAATATATATCTTTAAACGTATAAGAGAAAATTATAGAAAGGACTTAATTTTAAATGAGTGCTTGCTAATTGACCAGTTTTACCTAATCGGCACGACATATATATATATATATATATATATCAAGAACTCATCTAAAATTAGGTCCTTTCTAAAATTTTCTCTTATACGTTTAAAGATATATTTTTTTCATTTATATTAATGTAAGAATTTATAATTTTGTACCAAGAGAAACTTTGAAAACCTACCTAACCTTATTACAACAAGCGCAATTTAATTTAGCCTAACCCAACTAAATATATTTTAGATACGTTAACATTAATTTAATAATAAACAAACACAATGAAATATATTTTTTCGTTATGTTCAGAATGATTTTGGGAAATTATTGCATACACAAATTTTCACTTGTCTTATATGGCAAGGTGAGCGTTGCTATTTAAGCCAAAATCGCAAGTTTTACCTAATCGGCACGACATATATATATATGTGTGTGTGTGTGTGTGTGTGTGTGTGTGTGTGTGTGTGTGTGTGTGTGTGTGTGTGTGTGTGTGTGTGTACTCACCTAGTTGTACTCACCTAGTTGTGGTTGCAGGGGTCGAGACATAGCTCCTGGCCCCGCCTCTTCACTGGCCGTTACTGGGTCACTCTCCCTGCGCCATGAGCTTTATCATACCTCTTCTTAAAGCTGTGTATGGAACCTGCCTCCACTACAACGCTTCCCAAGCTATTCCACTTCCCGACTACTCTGTGACTGAAGAAATACTTCCTAACATCCCTGTGATTCATCTGAGTCTTCAACTTCCAACTGTGTCCCCTTGTTGCTGTGTCCCATCTTTGGAACATTCTGTCTCTGTCAACCTTGTCAATTCCTCTCAGTATTTTATATGTCGTTATCATGTCCCCCCTATCTCGCCTGTCCTCCAGTGTCGTCAGGTCGATTTCCCTTAACCTCTCCTCGTAGGACATACCCCTTAGCTCCGGGACTAGTCTTGTTGCAAACCTTTTGACTTTCTCTAGCTTCTTTACGTGCTTGGATAAATGTGGGTTCCAAACTGGTGCTGCATACTCCAGTATGGGCCTAACGTACACAGTGTACAGGGTCCTGAACGATTCTTTATTAAGATGTCGGAATGCTGTTCTTAGGTTTGCTAGGCGCCCGTATGCTGCAGCAGTTATTTGGTTGATGTGCGCCTCAGGAGATGTGCCTGGTGTTATACTCACACCAAGATCTTTTTCCTTGATTGAGGTTTGTAGTCTGTGGCCCCCTACACTGTACTCCGTCTGCGGTCTTCTTTGCCCTTCCCCAATCTTCATGACTTTGCACTTGGTTGGGTTGAACTCCAGGAGCCAATTGCTGGACCAGGCTTGCAGCCTGTCCAGATCCCTTTGTAGTTCTGCCTGGTCCTCTTCCGATTGAATTCTTCTCATCAACTTCACATCATCTGCAAACAGGGACACTTCGGAGTCTATTCCTTCCGTCATGTCGTTCACAAACACCAGAAACAGCACCGGTCCTAGGACTGACCCCTGTGGAACCCCACTCGTCACCGGCGCCCACTCTGACACCTCGCCACGGACCATGACTCGCTGCTGTCTTCCTGACAGGTATTCCCTGATCCATTGTAGTGCCTTCCCTGTTATCCCTGCCTGGTCCTCCAGCTTCTGCACTAATCTCTTGTGTGGGACTGTGTCAAACGCCTTCTTACAGTCCAAGAATATGCAATCTACCCACCCCTCTCTCTCTTGTCTTACTGCTGTCACCCTGTCATAGAACTCCAGTAGGTTTGTGACACAGGATTTCCCGTCCCTGAAACCGTGTTGGCCGTCGTTAATAAGCTCATTCCTTTCTAGGTGCTCCAACACTCTTCTGATAATCTTCTCCATGACCTTGCATACTATACATGTCAGTGACACTGGTCTGTAGTTTAGTGCTACGTTTCTGTCTCCTTTTTTTAAAATTGGAACTACATTTGCTGTCTTCCATACCTCTGGTAGTTGCCCTGTTTCGATAGACGTGTTGAAGATTGTTGTTAGTGTGTGTGTGTGTGTGTGTGTGTGTGTGTGTGTGTGTGTATGTGTGCGCGTGTGTGTGTGTGTGTATGTGTGTGTGTGTATGTATGTATATATATATTATGCCATTCGCTTTTTTCGGAACTCCTAGTGTTTGTGTCAAGGTGAGAGAGCATTAGCAGGATTTGAGGCCACTGATTGCAGTAACATGTACAGCTATGAGTTAGTTTTCAACACGGCTATGCAGCTGCGGATTACACACACACAGACGAGCTTGTCAGTGGCTTACCTGATTATTCTAAGCTGTGAAGAGCCTTAACTATGGCTTTATACTAGCCAGTCTAAAATAGTTTATTTTAACATTGTTCAGCTTAAACTCAAGTAGGTCATCCGACAGTAGTTACATTAAATATACGGGAAGTAAGGGCGCCGATACACTGTAGTTGGCTAAGTCGTTGTAAACTAAACACTGGTTTTGTAAGGTGCCAGGACTCGCTGCCCAAGGCAGAATTCGGAGATAACAGTAAATCCTGTGTCTGGGGGCAAGAAAGAAGGGGGGAGGGAGGAGACTCGAGAACTGGAGGAGGCAAGGATGACGAGAACGAAGTTTAGGAAGTAAACACACAGAGGATCCTATTAAACAATGGGTTAAAGAAGAATAAGATCGAAAACATATTTTTAAGAAGATTTAAGGTGTGTGGGATAGATGGTACACTCTTGGGTATAGAATGAGGCATGTGGGATGGGAGATGGAGAGAGTTGGGACATCCTAAGAGGTGATAGAGCAAGAAGTACGGAGAGATCAGACGTCTCAAAGAACATCTAACAGGAGAGGTGTACATAATGAACACCGCCACTCACGCTATGGAGCGCCGGAATTTAATTACTCCCTTTCCTCCCTCTCACATCCTCTTTTTGTATAATAATCTTAATTTCTACAAGTACATGATGCAACTTATACAGACCATAGCTGACAACAATGACATACTGTACAGAAAACCCTTAACTCACGAAATCGTAATGACACGATTGCAAACAAACCATACCACAGGTGGGGTTCGAACCCGCGATCAGAGAGTCTTTGGCTTACGCGGCTACCACCCAGGAACCTACTGTCTGCTAAGTGAACAGGGACTGCAGGTGTAAGGAAACACTCAGTGTTACCACCCGTACCGGGGATCGAACCACGGACACTCAATGTGTGAGCAGAGTTCCTACCAACCGAGCTACGGGTCACCTTTATTTCAAGCCATGGGTTCATGTAGCCTCTTCACTAAGCTTGAGTCATTACACTCCCGCTCTGTAATCTTTGGAACCTTCTGTCTGATTATCTCCTCTTCCTGTTTCCTGACATAATATTAGAGAAGCAACGGCTATGTTCTCACTTCATTTCATCTCTGCTGGAACAAAGCTTTTTAAGCTGCCGTAGCTACTGAATCCACAGTGGTGGAATGCTTGACGTCATTCTCATCACAGCACTGAAGTCTTCCAGCTCAGGCCAAGATAATTCATCACCTCTCACATCTAACTCACCTGTCGGGAGGAATATGACAGGAAAACATCTTGTATGATAGAATATGACAGGAAAGCCCATAAAACTGTGACGGTAAACCATCATGCCGTGTGATTAAAATGTGACGGTACACCATCATCCTGTGTGATAAAAATGTGACGGTACACCATCATCCTGTGTATAAAAATGTGACGGTAAACCATCCTGTGTAATAAAATGTGACGGTAAACCATCATCCTGTGTGATAAAATGTGACGGTAAACCATCATCCTGTGTAATAAAATTTACAGGAAACCATCCTGTGTAATAAAATGTGACGCACCATCATCCTGTGGATAATGTGATAAACATCATCCTGTAATAAAAATCAAAGGCAAACCTTACTGCACTCTGCCCATATTAACTGTCCATGAAGAAAATAGTCACTTACTGATGATTTAAAATGCTTAATAAAAAAATAATATAATATCCTATATTTGAACGCTGTGTTGTTGAATATTGCACTGCAGAGTTAGCTTTTTATATTTAAAAAGAGTTCGTTGATACAACCCATGAACAATAGACTATATTATGGCATCTTTTTTTTATATGCTATTTTTATTAATAGTCATTGTGACATTTGTTATGCAGGGAGCAACAGCCGGGTTAATCAGGTTCACAGGCTGAGAGAACAGAAACTGGTCACTGGTATGAGCAGTGTTGTGAGTAGACCAACGAATTAGCTTCTCTCCTTAAACAGACCATTTCATTAACGGGGATTAATTGCTAGACGCATCGCGCACATTTTAATTTGTTAATGTGCGGTTAAATATACAAATTAATTATATATTATATAAATTAAGTTAACCTAATTGAATATAGTAAAAAATATAGCATTTGAGGAAAATAGGAAGCGTTAAGAAAGTGACGTAGTGAAATAAGACTAGGTTAAAGCGCCTAATAAATAAGGTGGGGACTGTTGCAGCAACCTTAAAGCTCTCCCAGGTAACACCTATATTAACACCTACACCATTTTCCCTTTTTTTATATATAAGAAATTTTAAACGGTGAAAAAATGTAGAACGCATCGTAAAGTTCTAGGCCAAAATAACGACCTCTGTTGCATATTGTATTTTATATATTATCACACTGCATATTTAAGCCAGTTATGTGAATCACATGTTTATATTACCACACATAATTTGTTCAGGACAAAATATACACAATACAAATTCCAGCAAAGCTTTCACCTCCTCTATGAAAAAGTGATATTCTGATCAAGTTTCCATTGCATAATTACTGAGCCGTGATCGCTATTTTTTTGTCACAGTGTAAAAGATTGAAAAGCGAATTATATATATATATATATGTCGTGCCGATTAGGTAAAACTTGCGGTTTTGGCTTAAATAGCAACGCTTACCTTGCCATATAAGACAAGTGAAAATTTGTGTATGCAATAATTTCGCCAAAATCATTCTGAACATAACGGAAAAAATATATTTCATTGTGTTTGTTTATTATTAAATTAATGTTAACGTATTTATAATATATTTAGTTGGGTTAGGCTAAATTAAATTGCACTTGTTGTAATAAGGTTAGGTAGGTTTTCAAAGTTTCTTTTGGTACAAAATTATAAATTCTTACATTAACATAAATGAAAAAAATATATCTTTAAACGTATAAGAGAAAATTTTAGAAAGGACTTAATTTTAGATGAGTTCTTGCTAATTGACCAGTTTACCTAATCGGCACGACATATATATATATATATATATATATATATATATATATATATATATATATATATATATATATATATATATATATATATATATATATATATATATATATATATATATATATATAAGAAAAAACACTTATGAAAAATAAAGAATAAGTAGTTTCTGACTACTCAGTAGTAAAGACATAGTTCGCTTGATAATGTCTCTATTTTTCATAGTGTTTTCTTGCATATTTTGATATCACCTGTTTACTGTGATCTTTTTGCATATATATATATATATATGTATTTTTTTTTTTTTTTTTTTTTTTTAACAAGTCGGCCGTCTCCCACCCAGGCAGGGTGACCCAAAAGAAAGAAAATCCCCAAAAGAAAATACTTTCATCATCATTCAACACTATCACCACACACATACATAATCACTGTCTTTGCAGAGGAGCTCAGATACGACAGCTGAGAATAGTCCCTCCCAGCTGTCACTATCCCAGACCCCTCCTTTAAAGTGCAGGCATTGTACTTCCCATTTCCAGGACTCAAGTCCAACTAAATAAATTAACTGGTTTCCCTGAATCCCTTCACAAAATGTTACCCTGCTTACACTCCAACAGATCGTCATGTCCCAAAAACCATTCGTCTCCATTCACTCCTATCTAACACGCTCACACATGCTTTCTGGAAGTCCAAGCCCCTCGCCCACAATACCTCCTTTACCCCTTCCCTCCAACCTTTTCTAGGACGACCCCTACCCCGCCTTCCTTCCCCTACAGATTTATACGCTCTCCAAGTCATTCTACTTTGATCCATTCTCTCTAAATGACCAAACCACCTCAACAACCCTTCTTCAGCCCTCTGACAAATACTTTTAGTAACTCCACACCTTCTCCTAATTTCCACATTCCGAATTTTCTGCATAATATTTACACCACACATTGCCCTTAGACAGGACATCTCCACTGCCTCCAGCCTCCTCCTCGCTGCAGCATTTGCAACCCATGCTTCACACCCATATAAGAGTGTTGGTACCACTATACTTTCGTACATTCCCTTCTTTGCCCCCATGGATAACGTTTTTTGTCTCCACAGATACCTCAACGCACCACTCACCTTTTTTCCTTCATCAATTCTATGGTTAACCTCATCCTTCATAAACCCATCCGCTGACACGTCAACTCCCAAATATCTGAAAACATTTACTTCTTCCATAATCCCTCTCTCCAATGTGATATCCAATTTTTCTTTATTTAAATCGTTTGATACCCTCATCACCTTACTCTTATCTATGTTCACTTTTAACTTTCTACCTTTACACACTCTCCCAAACTCGTCCACTAACCTTTGCAACTTTTCTTTAGAATCTCCCATAAGCACAGTATCATCAGCAAAAAGTAACTGTGTCAACTTCCATTTTGCATTTAATTCTCCAAAATTTAATCCCACCCCTCTTCCCAACACCCTAGCATTTACTTCTTTTACAACCCCATCTATAAATATATTAAACAACCATGGTGACATTACACATCCCTGTCTGAGACCTACTTTTACCGGGAAGTAATCTCCCTCTCTCCTACACACCCTAACCTGAGCCTCACTATCCTCATAAAAACTCTTTACAGCCTTCAGTAACTTACTACCTATTCCATACACTTGCAACATTTGCCACATTGCTCCCCTATCCACTCTATCATATGCCTTTTCTAAATCCATAAATGCAATAAAAACTTCTCTACCTTTATCTAAATACTGTTCACTATATGCTTCACTGTAAACACTTGATCTACACATCCCCTACCCACTCTAAAGCCTCCTTGCTCATCTGGAATCCTACTCTCTGTCTTACCTCTAATTCTTTCAATAATAACCCTGCCATACACTTTACCTGGTATACTCAGTAAACTTATTCCCCTATAATTTTTACACTCTCTTTTATCCCCCTTCCCTTTATATAAAGGAACTATACATGCTCTCTGACAATCCCTAGGTACCTTCCCCTCTTTCATACATTTATTAAACAAAAATACCAACCACTCCAGCACTATATATCCCCCTGCTTTTAACATTTATGTCATGATTCCGTCAATTCCAGCTGCTTTACCCCCTTTCATTCTACGTAATGCCTCACGCACCTCCCCCACACTCACATCCTGCTCTTCTTCACTCCTAAACGATGTTGTACCTCCCTGGCCAGTACATGAAATTACCACCTCCCTTTTTTCATCGACATTTAAAAGTTCCTCAAAATATTCCCGCCATCTACCCAATACCTCCAGCTCCCCATCTACTAACTTCCCTACTCTGTTTTTAACACTTCTGTTTTGTAAAAACCTCTCATAAGCTACCTTTTTCTCTTTTATCACATCCTTTACTTCTTCATTCCACAACTCACTCCTCTTTCCTCCTGCACCCACCCTCCTATAGCCACAAACTTCTGCCCCACATTCTAATACTTCATTTTTAAAACTATCCCAACTCTCTTCAACCCCCCCACTACTCATACTTGCACTATCCCACCTTTCTGCCAATAGTTGCTTATATCTCACCCTAACTTCCTCCTCCCTTAGTTTATACACTTTTACCTTTCTCTTACTTGCTGTTGCCATTTTCTTTTTGTCCCATCTACCTTTTACTCTAACTGTAGCTACAACCAAATAATGATCTGATATATCTGTTGCCCCTCTATAAACATGTACATCCTGAAGCCTACTCATCAACCTTTTATCCACAAAAACATAATCCAACAAACTACTTTCCTTACGTGCTATATCATAAATTGTATATTTATTTATCCTCTTTTTCATAAAATATGTATTACTTATTACCAAACCTCTTTCTACACATAGCTCAATTAATGGTTCCCCATTTACATTTACCCCTGGCACCCCAAATTTACCTACTACTCCCTCCACAACATTTTTACCCACTTTAGCATTAAGATCCCCAACCACAATTACTCTCTCACTTGGTTCAAAACTCACCACACACTCACTCAACATTTCCCAAAATCTCTCTCTCTCCTCTACACTTCTCTCTTCTCCAGGTGCATAAACACTTACTATAACCCACTTTTCACATCCAACCTTTATTTTACTCCACATAATCCTTGAATTTATACATTTATATTCCTTCTTTACCTGCCATAACTGATTATTCAACATTATTGCCACTCTTTCTTTAGCTCTAACTCTATTTGAAACCCCTGATCTAATCCCATTTATTTCTCCCCACTGAAACTCTCCTACCCCCTTCAGCTTTGTCTCACTTAAAGCCAGGACATCCAGCTTCTTTTCATTCATAACATCTACAATCATCTCTTTCTTATCATTCGCACAACATCCACGCACATTCAAACATCCCACTTTGACGGTTTTCTTCTTCTTCTTTTTAGTAAGCTATACAGGAAAAGGGGTTACTAGCCCATTGTTCCCGGCATTTTAGTTGACTTTTACAACACGCATGGCTTATGGAGGAAAGATTCTTGTTCCACTTCCCCATGGATATGAAAGGAAAAGCAATAAGAACAAGAACTATTAAGATAAAATCAACGAAAACTCAGATGAGTGTGTATACATAAACGTGTACATGTTTGCGTAGTGTGACCTAAGTATAAGTAGAAGTAGCAAGACGTACCTGAAATCTTGCATGTTTATGAGACAGAAAAAGACACCAGCAATCCTACCATCATGTAAAACAGTTTCAGGTTTCTGTTTCACAGTCACCTGGCAGGATGGTAGTACCTCCCTGGGTGGTTGCTGTATACCAACCTCCTTTTATCTACATATATATATATATATATATATATATATATATATATATATATATATATATATATATATATATATATATATATATATATATATATATATATATTTATATATAAACACCAGTAAAGACTAACTATACAGTAGTTTTTAGGTTGAGATAACATTGATTCTCCATGCCAAAAATAACAAAACTTGAAAGAAATTAATAAAATTTACGTTGTAGTTTATGCTTAGCATGACTAGATTTACAAGTGAATTCTAAGGAAAACATTTCTAACCCCATTTAAGGCCAGACATGACCATTCCTACTCCTACACCTCTCACATAAAGTATGACACGCCATCCCTCCTCAGAGAGAGAGAGAGAGAGAGAGAGAGAGAGAGAGAGAGAGAGAGAGAGAGAGAAGAGGAGGAAGTCACACATATACTCAGGGAACCATCAAAGCTGGCAACTAGGGTTCACGCAAGCTGAAAATCTCTTTCCCTCTATTAAACTGAAGAAGGTCTGAAGTCAAATCTTCTGAGACATTCCCAATGTATTAATATTCTCAAATAAGTATACTTGCATAGACATCCTCAGAAACTCCCTTAAAAAACGATAATGTTGCAAATAACACACACACTATATTAATGACGATGAAACAATAAACTCAAAGAGATCAAAGCTCCAACTATCACTCAAGATCTATATAATAAATCACTTTAACACAGCCGAGGTGTCACTTACTCCTACGGAGTTCCACTCACTTCACCGCCCCAACAAAGACTCATCCGCCAACTCAACCCACATCTCTGGTCTTCCCTGTGACTGTGGCAATTCCTTGAGAGGCGCTCTGAAGGCGTCCTCGTAAGAGCTTGCTGGTGAGGTAATGTAACTCTTGCATTTTACTCTTTGCCATTAGCTACATTTTATATACTTTTTTCCTCAAGCGTATGCTGCCGTAGCCTTCCTCAAGGTGGTGTTCTGTAGCCCACTGAGACTATCAGTATTAGCTTTGTACAGACTACCATTTATCCAAATCATTGACACCGGCATTTTGCAGGCTACCATTTGATAGACTATCATTTGTCCTAACTATCTGCAATGGCTTTTGGCAGAATACCCTATGTAGGTATTCAGTAATACATCTAAGTTACCACCAATAAGTATCCTTTTCGTGACATTGCAGACTTGAACGTATGAAGGAAGACACCCGACAAGTGGTGGCAAATGAAAGTAAAATGTCCAATTACTCTACAGAGAAATGTTGGTTGGAGAATAGTGTTGAGTTGATGAGGTCCTGCAGGAGAGCAGCGCACGGCGAGGAGTGAGGAGATACAGCTGGAGAACTAGGCACCAGGACACCGGTAAACAGATAAAGATGAAAAGCTACTCGGAGGTTCTGGAACGTTATTAGACGACGCAAAAGACACGAGGCTGAGATATTGGTTGGAGATGTTGGGCGTAGAACTGGCGTAGTTTTGGACAGGGGTGAGCCACAGCAAGGAACACATCCTCACATCCGCACTGACATTTGGCCCACTGCCATTCGTAGTTATTCAGTAAAACAGTTGTTATTACTGTTGGGTAGTCTTCATCCTTTCCATAATACTGAATGTATGAAGCCACAGTCAGACATTACGGACGTTAAGATAACTAAGAACATATGAACAGAGGAGAACTGCGGTAGGCACCGAATACCTACAAAAATGATGAATGATTTGTTTATATTAAATTTGAAGGTATTTAAACCTTTTCAAATAAAACAGTATTCAGCGTGAGCAAGTGGATAGATCACCATTTTTGCTAAACCACTAAATATCTGCTGTGTTGTGAAGACTCTCTCACCGGGTTGATTAGGCAGAAACTTGACAACAATGGATTACACCAATTTGTCCCAGTTGTAAAAACGTTTACTTAACAGCTGATGCTGCTGCTACATCCTCCGTAATAAAGCTGAGTTTCATTAATTTATGTTAATTTATTACCCTAGTCTAAACAATCCCATTAACACCGAGCTTAACCAAATAAATTTACAAAGTACATAAAAGAGGAGAGTGTAACGGCGCCCGGATAACACAGAATTCTCTGCCGTAAGCAACACGTTGAACACCAAACACTCGTTGTGGGTTCCGTATAATTGTTTTGCGAGGAAAAAGTTTACTTGTGTAAACATAATTCTAAGTGTGTGAATGGCTGTGGTGTGGGTCGCTTGCATGTGGCAACACTTCTTTACAGAGGAATGTTGTTGACTTCAGCGCCGCCGCCTGCCAGCCTCTCTTCAGGTCACTGGTTCGTATGTGACCTGTGGGGAGATCCGATGCGATTTTTCAAGTTGGGTCACTTGACCACACTGCTTCCCAACTTTCACAAATAGCATTCTCTATTTTCGTTTATTGTTTTGTACATTATTTTATGCTTCTCTGTTTTTTAAAGCTGTTACCCCTCTTGATTTGTGGTATTGTGTTTTTCTAACGTAACAGCAAAATGATTTGTTCTTGTGTGAGCGACATGCGCACAGAAAGAAGGAAATTTTTAAAAGGAAGAGAACGATAAATAGACGGAATGAAGAGATGTAGAAAGAGGAGAGGAGAAGACAATTATTATTATTCATATAGAGACGTCATCAGTTACACATCTGATGTCAATGAAGTACTCGCTCGAGAGCTCACACACTGAGGGTCCGGGATCGGCCCCCCCGGCACGGGGGAAACGTTGAGCATATTTTCTAACACCTGGTGCCCCTGTTTACCTAGCAGTAAGTAGGTACCTGGGTGTTAACCGACTGTTGTGGGTCGCATCCTGAGGAACATAATTAAAGGAGCCATGCTGGAAATAAGACAGTCCACAATGACACTGACTTTATTGGGTCATCGGAGCTCCCGTAGACAAGAAGAAGCCTAACAGTTTAAGAGGTAAACCTCTGTCAGAAAACACTATCCTCTTTCCTGACGAGCAAAACTCTCCCACCTCTCTATCGCCATTCACCTCATACATTATATCTACAAACATGGGAGTACCCGGGAAAGGCAGGTAAAACAAGACCTTGCTGTCCATATTAATCTTACCTGATGATAACGACCAGCTACAGAGGACTGTGGGTCTGTTTATAATTAATGTGGTTCGTAGGTAACTGGCAGCACCATCGGCTCACAACGAAAGAACTCGCGTTCCACGCTGGGCGAGTCGAAACAAATGGGCCAGCAAAAGCGTATTTGGTGAGTGTTTTGTATGGTATCCGGGAGGGTGGAAGTAGAGATAGGGCGGCACTTTGAAATGAGTCGAGTTAGGTTAACATCTCTTAGCACTGAAAATCAATGATGCAAAAAGTACTACTACTGCTGATGCTGCTACTACTACTACTACTACTAATAATAATAATACTTTTACTGCAACATCTACTGTTACCACTACTATTAATGCTACTACTACTACTAATGCTACTACTACTACTAATGCTACTACTACTACTAATGCTACTACTACTACTTCTACTATAGCAACAACTACTGCTACTGACCCACAGTTAACTGGTCGTCATGGCAGGCTTGTCAACTACTTCATGATGCTAGTGACCATGGCCACAGCTGTCACCGTATAGGAAGAACGAATGGATCTATTTCCAGGAGGATGGGAGGAAATATTTTCACATATTATCATCGTGCAACCAGCGGTAAGTACGCCTTCTGGAGAACAATAGTGTCTTGATCATCGTGTATATATCGTGGTGATAAGAGACTGGGAGGAGTGAGATGGCATCTGTTGGTGGGTGGAGAATGTTCACTTTAAGGTAAGAAGCGCCATTGTGTGTGTATGTGCGTATGTGTATGTGTGTACTCACCTATTTGTACTCACCTATTTGTGGTTGCAGGGGTCGATCCATAGCTCCTGGCCCCGCCTCTTCACTGATTGCTACTAGGTTCTCTCTCTCCCTGCTCCATGAGCTTTATCAAACCTCGTCTTAAAACTATGTATGGTTCCTGCCTCCACTACGTCACTTTCTAGGCTATTCCACTTCCTGACAACTCTATGACTAAAGAAATACTTCCTAACATCCCTTTGACTCATAGGAGTCTTCAACTTCCAACTGTGACCCCTTGTTTCTGTGTCCCCTCTCTGGAACATCTTGTCTCTGTCCACCTTATCTATTCCTCACACCATTTTATATGTCGTTATCATGTCTTCCCTAACCCTCTGTCCTCTAGTGTCGTCAGGCCGATTTCCCTTAACCTTTCTTCGTAGGACAATCCCTTATCTCTGGGACTAGTCTTGTTGCAAACCTTTGCACTTTCTTTAATTTCCTGACGTGCTTGACCAGGTGTGGGTTCCAAACTGGTGCTGCATACTCCAGTATGGGCCTGACGTATATGGTGTACAGAGTCTTGAACGATTCCTTAGTGAGGTATTGGAACGCTATTCTTAGGTTTGCCAGCCGCCCGTATGCTGCAGCAGTTATCTGATTGATGTGTGCCTCAGGAGATGTGCTCGGTATTATACTCACCCCAAGATCTTTTTCCTTGAGTGAGGTTTGCAGTCTTTGGCCACCTAGATTATACTCTGTCTGCGGTCTTCTTTGCCCTTCCCCGATCTTCATGACTTTACATTTGGCAGGATTAAATTAAAGGAGCCATTTACTGGACCAGGCTTGTAGCCTGTCTAGGTCTCGTTGTAGTCCTGCCTGATCCTCAACTGATTTAATTCTTCTCATTAACTTCACATCATCTGCAAACAGGGACACTTCTGAGTCTATCCCTTCTGTTAGGTCATTCACATATACCAAAAACAGTACAGGTTCTAGGACTGATCCTGGTGGAACCCCACTCGTTACAGGTGCCCACTCTGACACCTCGTCACGTACCATGACTCGTTGTTGCCTCCCTGTCAGATATTCTCTGATCCATTGCAGTGCCTTTCCTGTTACGTGTGCCTGATCCTCTAGCTTTTGCATTAACCTCTTGTGAGGAACTGTGTCGAACGCCTTCTTGCACTCCAAGAAAATGCAGTCTATCCACCCCTCTCTCTCGTTTCTTACTTCTGTTACCTTGTCATAAAACTCCAGTAGGTTTGTGACACAGGATTTTCCTTCCCTGAAACCGTGCTGGTTGTCGTTTATAAGCTTGTGTCTTTCTAGGTGCTCCACCACTCTCCTCCTGATGATCTTCTCCATGACTTTGCATACTATACACGTCAGTGACACAGGTCTGTAGTTTAATGCCTCGTGTCTGTCTCCTTTCTTAAAAATTGGGACTACATTTGCCATCTTCCACATCTCAGGTAGTTGCCCAGTTTCAATGGATGTGTTGAAGATTTTTGTTAGTGGCACACTTAACATCTCTGCTCCCTCTCTAAGGATCCACGGAGAAATGTTGTCAGGTCCCACCGCTTTTGAGGTATCGAGTTCACATAACAGCTTCTTCACCTCCTCCTCGGTTGTGTGTATTTCATCCAGCACTTGTTGATATACCTCCCTATTCTGAATTCCTGGAGTCCTTCCTGTCTCCTCTGTAAATACTTCTTTAGCTCCTCACATACCTCTTGGTCGTTTCTTGTGAACTCCCCACCTACCTTCCTCAGCCTGATTACCAGGTCCTTGACTGTTGATTTCCTCCTGATGTGGCTGTACAACAGCTTTGGGTCAGACTTGACTTTTGATGCTATTTTCATATTGTCGCTGAGCCTCCCTTCTTACCTGTGCATATTCGTTTCTGGCTCTTCGGCTAATCTCTTTATTTTCCTGGGTTCTTTGTCTTCTGTACTTTTTTCCATTCTCTAGTGCACTTAGTTTTTGCCTCCCTACACCTTTGGGTGAACCAAGGACTCGTTCTGGTCTTCCCGTTACTTCTGTTTTCCTTGGGGACAAACCTCTCCTCTGCCTCTTTGCATTTGGTTGTCACATATTCCATCATTTCTACTGTTTTTCCTGCCAATTCTCTCTCCCAATGAACGTCTTGTAGGAAGTTCCTCATGCCTGTGTAGTCCCCCCTTTTGTAGTTTCGTTTCTCCCTTCCTATTCCTGCTCCCCTCTCCACTTGTAGCTCAACTATATAATCAAAACGCAGAGCCAAATGATCACTAGCTCCAAGGGGCCTTTCATACGTAATATCCTCGATGTCCGAACTACTCAAGGTGAATACTAGGTCCAGTCTTGCTAGATCATCCTCACCTTTATCTCTCTGGTAGTGTCTCTAACATGTTGATGCATGAGGTTTTCCAGTACCACATCCATCATCTTGGCTCTCCATGATTCAGGACCTCCATGGGGCTCCAGGTTTTCCCAGTCAATCTTCTTGTGATTGAAATCACCCATAACTAGTAACTTTGCTCTCCCCATGTGGGCTCTTCTGGCCACCTCGGCTAGTGTGTCTACCATTGCTCTGTTGCTCTCGTCGTATTCTTCTCTTGGCCTTCTGCAGTTCTGTGGCGGGTTGTACATTATAACAATTACCACCTTATGGCTCTCAGACTGAATTGTTCCTACTATGTAGTCCCTTTCGCCCATTCCATCCATTCCTTCCTCTTCCTCAAATCCCCACTGGTTCTTAATGAGCAGTGCAACTCTTCCTCCCCCTCTGCTCCCTCTATCTTTCCTGAGGATTTGATATCCCGGTGGAAAGATTGCATCTGTTATCATCCTGGTGAGTTTCGTTTCTGTGAGTGCTATTATGTCTGGGGATGTCTCCTTTATTCTTTCATGCCACTCCTCACATTTATTTGTTATACCATCTGCATTTGTATACCAAACCTTCAACTTATCTAATACCGTAGTCTGGGGGGGTACGTTGGGGTTGGGAAAGTGGGAGACCTGATGAGGAACTATGGGTGGTTGGTGTGAAGGTGGAATTTGTAATGAGGTGGGTGGAAGCATTGGGTATGGCATGTGTGTTTTGGGTTAGATTGTTTGGCTGCATTGGGGTTGTCCAGGTTGGGGGACATCTGAAGGTGATTGTATTTGGGCTTCCTCCTGAGTCTGGGTTCTCCTGTCCATCTCTCTTTCCTCCTTTTGTATCTGTACCCTCTCTTTCAGTTTCTGTTTTTCTTCTCATGTTCTGTCGCAGTCGAGATACACCCCCCGGTACTCCCTTAGTCTTGCTTTCTTCTGCAGGATCCTGTTTCGAGTCAATTCTGCCTTGAAAATCCCTTTGACTGGCCGGATTCTTCTTCTTGCAAACCCCTCTATTCTCAGAAAATTTGCCAGCTGGGTCATATCATCTTCTCCTATTGCTTTCATGATGTTTTCAATTGCTTTTTTCTCCCCTTGTCTTCTTGCTTCATAAGTTTTCCCTTCAGCTTCCGGGAGCCCATAAACAAAGACTGATCTCTCTCTTTCATTCTCCCACTGCCTGTTCCTATGTAACCCCTGATTCGATTTAGTTGCCTCCATTGCAGCTTTCCTTTCTTCAATCTCTTCACTTTCTGTTATCCCTTGGCCCAGTGGCTTGTCGCTTTCCCTTCTTAACTTTCCCTGTGCACTGCTGTGGTCTGTTAGGGCTTCTACATATAGCTTAGCTCTCCCTTTTTCTACACTCCCCTTGATTGTTCCTGATGTGATCCTATCTTTTTCTCGGGCTCCACGATGGTCTGATAGGGCCTCTGCATACAGTTTCACTCCGTTCTCTACAGTTCCCTTCTTTGTGTCTGAGGTAGCAGTTTCTGATACCATGTCCACATTGCTTTTTAGTTCTTTAGGCTGTTTCAAATTTTTCAGCTCCTCTTCTAATCTCTGTATCTTAGCCTCTGCTGTTGTGACTTGCTTCTCCCACTTCCTGCTTTCTGCAGCAATCCTCTCCTCCATTTTCTTGCTTTCTGCAGCTATAATCTCCTCCATTTTCATGCTAAGCTCATCTAGCTTCCTTCCCCACTCATGTTCCCTTTTCATGAGCTCTGCTGCCCAATCTTCCTTCGCAGACTCATCCTCCAGTCCCTTAGTTTTCCGTCCTGCTCTCTGGCACCCCATTTTTTTATAAGATGCCACAGAGTGGAAAACTATGTATTTCTGTGTGGTTGTTTTGTGATATGATTGCCCGAGTGTTTGTGTGGGGGTGGAGGGAGGGAGAGGAGAAACTGGAGACAGTGGGGAAATGGAAGAGAGGTGGGGAGGGGGAAAGAGGGGGATATGAGGAGAGAGTGGAGGAGGGGTGGAGAGAGAATGGGAGAGGGAGAGGGGGAGAAGGAGGGTGGGAGAGGGAGGGTTCAGGGAAGGGAGTGGGGGAGAGATGGGGGGAGGGAGCAGGGAAAAAGAGTCTGTGTGGGCCTGTATGTGTGTGTGTGTGTGTGTGTTTGAGTGTGTGTGTTAGTTTTTTTTTTGTGTGTGTGTTAGTTTTGTATGTGTGTGTGTGTGAGTGTGTTAGTTTTGTGTGTGTGTTAGTTTTGTGTGTGTGTGTGTGTTAGTGTGTGTGTTTGTTTTGTGTGTGTATGTGTGTGTATGTGTATGTATGTGTGTATGTGTGTGTATGTATGTGTGTGCATGTATGTGTGTGTATGTATGTGTGTGTATTTATGTGTGTGCGTGTATGTGTGTGTGTGTGTGGGTTGTGTGAAAAGTAGTGGAGAAATTGTGTGTGTGTGTGTGTGTGTGTGTGTGTGTGTGTGTGTGTGAGTACTCGTCCAGTTGTACTCACCTAATTGTTGTTGCAAAGGTAGAGTCTTGGCTCCTGGTTCCACCTCTCTGCTGGCCGCTATTGGTTTCACTCCTTGCTGCGTGAGCAGTATCTTGCTTATTCTTGTATTGT
Organism: Cherax destructor; assembly: GCA_009830355.1. NCBI lineage: Eukaryota > Metazoa > Arthropoda > Malacostraca > Decapoda > Parastacidae > Cherax > Cherax destructor. The sequence continues at coordinate 17,906 of WNWK01010315.1, read as the reverse complement.
ATGTATTCCACCTCTACCACTTCGCTGTCTAGGTCGTTCCACTTCCTGACTACTCTAAGGCTACAGAAGTATGTCCTAACATCCCTATGGGCCTGACATATATCTTGTATAAAGTCATGAATTCTTCCTTGTTAATGTTCCTGAAAGCTACCCTTACATTTGCCAGTCTCGCCTTTGCTGCATTGGTTATTCCACTAGTGATCTCGGAACTATGCTCACCCCGAGGTTCTCGGCAGAGAGGTTTGCAGCCTTTGTCTCCTGTACACTCTTTCTGGACGTTTTCGATGTTCATAAATTTGTATTTTCTTGAGTGAATTCCAATAGCCACCTGTCAGACTAATAATGCAGCTTGTCTAGATCCATTTGTAGTCTTTTCTGGTATACGTGTGTGTGTGTGTGTGTGTGTGTGTGTGTGTGTGTATGTGTGTGTGTGCGTGTTTGTTTCTGTGTGTGTGTGTGTGTGTTTGTGTGTGTGTGTGTGTGTGTGTGTGTGTATGTGTGTGTGTGTGTGGGAGTGTGTACGCGCCTGCGTATGCGTGTGTTTGTGTGTGTGTATGCCTGCGTGTGTGCGTGTATGTGACACAGAATAAAATATATTTTAACATGTAAATTACCCGGCAATATTAAGGCTGGCTGTAATTTAATATAATCATGAATTTAGAGTCATCTGCTACAAAACCAAACACAATCAAATTTTTATGAAATTCTGTCACTAATTCTTTTGACTAAATGTATAATTTTCTCTGTCCTGTATCATTTATAATATAAACGGCAGGAAATAACGTTTTCTCACCAATTTCATATATAATAAAGTGTCCTTTACTCCATGCAGTGTAATTATGTAATCCAAAGTGATAGCATTATATTCAATAATTATGTTAATCGTAATGAGATCAGTAATTAGCCACGTATTCAAGTTTATTTCGCATTTATTAAGTTTCTTTTTTTTTTTTGCAGGAAATTGTTATGGATCGGACTTGTATTGTTGTTCATCTTTTCAAATATATTTTTTGCTGCTTTCAATAAGTAAATTGTGTGTACGTAGACATTAAGACGAGCCACAGACATGCTTGAAGTGTTTCTCCAGCCTCGATGTAATAGCGATAGAGGGAGGATCCATACATAGTTTTAAGAGCAGGTACGATAGGGTCGACGAGGTAGGTGTATAGGTGACTGTACACACACACAAAAAAAAAAAAAAACACATACACACTCACTCACACAGACACACACAGCCCCCGGTGGCCTAGTGGGTAAAGCTCTCGCTTCACGCATGGAGGGGCTGGGTTCAATTCCCGGTGGGGCAGAAACATTTCGAAGTGTTTCATTACACACACACACATACAACAGGCCTAGTGTCTAATTGACATGTGCCTAGGACAAAATGGTAACTAACACACACACACACACACACATGATTCGACCCCTGCAACCACAACTAGGTGAGTACAACTAGGTGAGTAAACACACACACATACACACATGACTCGACCCCTGCAACCACAACTAGGTGAGTACACATACACACACATGACTCGACCTCTGCAACCACAACTAGGTGAGTACACACACACACACACGCACACACTTCACCTGCTCCGACAGCGTTACTTACCTGTGAAACGCACCGGCAGTAAAAGCCTCTCCAACTTTTACGAGAAAAAAGATATAAAGCTGGAACAATTTTTTTCCCCAGGACTCTCCCTCCCAACACAGCCACCACTGCTACAGATTACCCTCGTACTTGTCACCTCTACAAACAGTGAAGATTTACGAACACGTAAACATTCAGAGATGGGGAAGAAGTGGCTTGTATACACGCGCATGCATGAGTGAGTAGGTGTATACATGTACTTACCTGTATGTGGTTGTAGGGGTTGGTTTACAGCGCCTGTCCCCTCTGTGTGGATGGGTATATTCATGAGTGGTATATTCATGAGTGGTGATGAACTTCCAGGGCGCTTGAGAAATAAGGGAGAGACGTAGAGCTGAATAACAGACTACCCCCATAACCTCACGAACGATGAAGCCTACAGCAGGTGGATATATATTGTGATAGAATGGGATGGGGATAAATGTCTCTCTCTCTCTCTCTCTCCCCCTCTCTCTCTCTCTCTCTCTCTCTCTCTCTCTCTCTCTCTCTCTCTCTCTCTCTCCCTCTTTCCCCTCTATCCATCTCTTCCTAAATGCAACACACAACTCATGAGGTAAATTGTGAAGCGACTGATCTCACACCCATTTATAAGCTGGGTCAAGTTTTCATTAATCAGAGCAGTGTGTACCAGTATCCATCACTCTAGACATACTACACCACCTACCCTCCCTCCCCATCCCCCTTCCTCGCCTCTCTCCCTTCCTCCCTCCCTCCCTTCCTCGCTCCCTCCCTCCTCCACCAACACACTTTACATTTAAGATGATTACAATGATTCACCAAGCGAGGAACTGTTTTTTGAGAGCCAACAGGGAGACTACGCTTAACTTTCCATTTTCTCTATATATATTTTTCATTCTTATCTCTCTCTCTCTCTTTATCTCTTCTCTTACTACATATCTCTCGTTCTCCTTCTGTTTCTCTGCGTCTCTTGCCTAATGTATATAGTTTTCATTATACTTTTCTCTATGCTCTCTATGTACCTTTCATTTACTTTTTTGTTTCCTGTATCTCCTCCTTCTCAATATATCTCTCTTCTTCCGTTTCATCTTTCTTTGAATTAAGAGAATCGTCACATTATTAACACATGAAAAATACTTGAGGGTCAGCTTTCTAATCTATTTGCTGTCATTACCACTTGACAGAGTGAGAAATACGAGAAGAAGCGTAGAATAAACAGTTTAATGGAGTGAGAGATTCGAGGAAAAAGCAAGGGTGTCGTGGATACAATGAAAGAGCACTGTGTCAACATCAGTGGCCCAATCTTGTTCATGAAGCTGCTACCAGCAAGTAGGAAGCACATTGCCGGAGGGGAGGTGGAGGATTTCAGGAGGAAACTGGTCCACGACCATGTGCAAGTGCCCCATCAGCCAGGCTGTGATGACTAGGAAGGGCTGTTGCCAGAGGGTAGCAACTGCTTAGTTTATCAAACAGATGCCTCCGGGGGCATCGTTTCCCAGGCTTTACAGACTCTCTCTCTTTCTCTCTCTGGCTAGTCTGGCCCTTATGCATCACGAATTTATCTTGTTCTAGATCATTTATATACCATAATGAGAATTTTGTACATGGAGAGTAATTTACTCCTTTTTTAACTTAAGAATGATGAAAGGCTCAACACGTGTTGATAACAAAAATTAGAAGAAATTTAACTCATTAACCACGGCGTGGTATCCACTTCATGTCAACTAAACACAAATTTAAAACATAAGTAACAAAACATATTAAAGGGGTTGACGATATGAGTTGTGAGGAAAACTCTGGTTCTCTGGAAGCACTTCACACCCGAGCTGGTGAGGAGCTCTTCATCCTGGGAAGAGGAGTTACCCTCCCTTTTTTTACGGATCAAGCCTGATTACCCCCCAATTCCCCAGGTGATGCATGACCTCCCTACGGATTTAGCGCTTGCCCATAATTATCAAATTATAATTTTGTTGAGAGATAAAGGAGGGCGATGAGCCATGATTATTACAAGATCATGAAAAAAAAAAAATAAGATTTCTTGGTACCGAAAGATCGGAATTTTCAAATCGCCACAGAAGCAATATAAAACGAACAACAGAAAATACAAATAAAGTGGTTAATAACTAGAATGGAATCAAAGAGAAGGTCGCGAGTGCTTCAGCTAAACGTTTAGAGGAAAATATTTTAAATAAAACGGAACAATTCGATTTTCAGAACAAGAAACATATAGAAGCGTTTTGGGATAAAAAAAAAAATCCCGGAAAAATTACCTTTTTAAACTAATTTACACATGTTCAATAACGACCCACGTGGAAACAGAAACTCAGGAGAGGATCCCCGCAAGGGGAGTCGAAATATACAGATCAATTCATTTTCTGAATTTCTGTCTCCATTTGGACTGTTAGTGAGCACTAACAAGTGTTCAGTACACTTTCTTTGGTAATTTACACATGCAGAATCCAAAAACTGCGTCTTGCCAAGCTGAACTCTGTGTAGTTAACTCTTTTATTTCAATATAAATTTTCCTGGTAAATCTGGATTCGAATTAAAAATAGTTTTACAAACGCTCCGCTTCAAAACTAATTTGTTAGAGGCTTTTGAAATTATCATGATTTGCAATTATATAGCTCTAGGATTAATTATATTTTAGGAGTGCCAGTCGCTACGACTTTCAAAATATTTCGAAAAAGGCATTATACTTCATCTCTGCATTTATACATACTTTCTATACGACATTTTCACGCTAATTTAAAAGTGCGGGATAAATTTCAAGCGCAAGGACCCTTAGTGAAAGTTAGAAAATTCGTTTATAATTTCTGTTCTCTTTAATTTGATTTACTCATTATTTCTAGTCACTGTGGCGGCTCCAGCGATTTCTTTGAAATATACACTGTCATTAAAGTCGACGAGGCGCTCCACAACATGTTAATGGAGCTCAAGTGGACAATACCAGACTGTGGAAAGAGAATTATTTCGCATTTATTGTGCCTATGTATGTCGATGAATATACTTAAGACCTTTGGTATTTTGTACGGAGAGGGATCCATGAGTTAGGATCGAAAAATTCCATGTGAACTTACCGACCGCACAACAGTTGTCTGCAAAACGTGCTAATTTATGTACACAAAGGTGACTGATATACGGAGAAATTATGAGGAAAGACTGGAAAGGGTGTGAGTGATTTACTTTCTTGGACGAAGAGCATTTTTATGTTCTCTGTATAGGAAAACCATAAAGAAATGAAGGCACACAAGGTTGCACTACACGCAATATTGCACATGTTGAAGTGCTGATGTTATAAAGACAACCGTGGAATTCCGTATCCTCATGCAAGATCTCAACTCCTTATCACCCTTTTTTAACCTTCATCACCTGACGTATCCCATTGATCTGATCTGTGACTCGACTCTTGATCAAATTTATGATTTAAAAAATGTGTTTGCTGGTTACCCTACCTAAATTATTATTATTATTATTATTATTATATTGAGAACAATCTCTTGACCTGCATGAGTTATTCAGTGCTGTGCTTTTTCCATAGCCTCGTCTACGGTACAAGTTTTGATAAAAGTCATGACAAGACAAGTAACCAGTGACAGGAGAAGTGTAAACGGTCACTTGAAGTGTCATTAAAACAAACACTTTGGAATATTTTTAAAACAGGTAAGAGGCATGATTGAAAATAATGAGATACAAATAAGACTTGTCTCACATGAGTCAGCGGGACCACTGCAGTGTTCCTTATTCTCTGACATTTTTATTGTCTTATCACAATTCATTTTCTAAGGTAAACAAAAGGGCAGGGGATCTGGGACGAAAATCTCATTTCGGTTTCCGCTGTCTCCAGTGTCTCCTTTTTTCTCAGTTATTCTGGTTACATGCAATAATTCATGCCTGGCTACGAGAGCAGCGTTCAGTCTCACGACTAGTGGGCACAGGATCGAGCCTCCACCACTAACAGCTCTGAATAACCCGCGCGCATTTAGCGCCTCACATAAAGTATAATAATAATCTAGTCTCAGGGATTTGAGGAGGTAATACTAGCAGCATCACCAGCCTCCGAGAGGACATAAGGAGACCACTGAACTAAGCCATTGTTGGGCATACTCCGTGTTGACTGTTTGTGTAGACATAAGAAACTTTGGTATGTTGATCCTCAAACTCCACTCGATGCCGTGGTAGAATTATACAAGGTTGGTGAATTAGAGGCCGTCTTAGAATTAGGCGAAGCCTTTGATTTAGTTATCGTCGTTGTTTCCAGAACTCACTGAAGACGGATTATTACTGTATTGGGTTTCTGCAACTTCCTTGCTTTCAGAGTTCTCTGAAGACGGATTATTATGAGACTTTCTGTAACTTGCACCACTGCTGAGGAAGGTTAATATCACCTGCTGGTGTCTGCCACGCTGCTGGTGTCTGCCACGCTGCTGGTGTCTGCCACGCTGCTGGTGTCTGCCACGCTGCTGGTGTCTGCCACGCTGCTGGTGTCTGCCACGCTGCTGGTGTCTGCCACGCTGCTGGTGTCTGCCACGCTGCTGGTGTCTGCCACGCTGCTGGTGTCTGCCACGCTGCTGGTGTCTGCCACGCTGCTGGTGTCTGCCACGCTGCTGGTGTCTGCCACGCTGCTGGTGTCTGCCACGCTGCTGGTGTCTGCCACGCTGCTGGTGTCTGCCCACGCTGCTGGTGTCTGCCACGCTGCTGGTGTCTGCCACGCTGCTGGTGTCTGCCACGCTGCTGGTGTCTGCCACGCTGCTGGTGTCTGCCACGCTGCTGGTGTCTGCCACGCTGCTGGTGTCTGCCACGCTGCTGGTGTCTGCCACGCTGCTGGTGTCTGCCACGCTGCTGGTGTCTGCCACGCTGCTGGTGTCTGCCACGCTGCTGGTGTCTGCCACGCTGCTGGTGTCTGCCACGCTGCTGGTGTCTGCCACGCTGCTGGTGTCTGCCACGCTGCTGGTGTCTGCCACGCTGCTGGTGTCTGCCCACGCTGCTGGTGTCTGCCACGCTGCTGGTGTCTGCCCACGCTGCTGGTGTCTGCCACGCTGCTGGTGTCTGCCCACGCTGCTGGTGTCTGCCACGCTGCTGGTGTCTGCCACGCTGCTGGTGTCTGCCACGCTGCTGGTGTCTGCCACGCTGCTGGTGTCTGCCACGCTGCTGGTGTCTGCCACGCTGCTGGTGTCTGCCACCTGCTGCTGGTGTTCTGCCACGCTGCTGGTGTCTGCCACGCTGCTGGTGTCTGCCACGCTGCTGGTGTCTGCCACGCTGCTGGTGTCTGCCACGCTGCTGGTGTCTGCCACGCTGCTGGTGTCTGCCACGCTGCTGGTGTCTGCCACGCTGCTGGTGTCTGCCACGCTGCTGGTGTCTGCCACGCTGCTGGTGTCTGCCACGCTGCTGGTGTCTGCCACGCTGCTGGTGTCTGCCACGCTGCTGGTGTCTGCCACGCTGCTGGTGTCTGCCACGCTGCTGGTGTCTGCCACGCTGCTGGTGTCTGCCACGCTGCTGGTGTCTGCCACGCTGCTGGTGTCTGCCACGCTGCTGGTGTCTGCCACGCTGCTGGTGTCTGCCCACGCTGCTGGTGTCTGCCACGCTGCTGGTGTCTGCCACGCTGCTGGTGTCTGCCACGCTGCTGGTGTCTGCCACGCTGCTGGTGTCTGCCACGCTGGTTTAATCTCCGGTTGATCTATTACACCTTCACAGCAGTCGCTCATTTTTATAAGTACTTTTCAGTTACCTACATCTTTGTTATTATTAAACTCCCAGTATACCAAATGAGCTTTAAACTTACGAATTTTCTATACGTTAAAAATCTCTCTCTCTCTCTCTCTCTCTCTCTCTCTCTCTCTCTCTCTCTCTCTCTCTCTCTCTCTCTCTCTCTCTCTCTCTCTCTCTCTCTCTCTCTCTCTCTCTCTCAGACACCAAGAGTGGAATTACTATTATACAGTCAGCACTGTTTAAGCTCCTCCTAAATAGATTGGTTTTGCAAATGCAATAATAAAGTACATTTAGTAACGAATAGCACGTACTATGAGAGTCTTTTCACCTACTATAAAGGCATTTATAACGTATTGGGAAGGCATTTTTCACGTACTGTGCGGAACTTTTTCACGTACTATAAGAACATTTGTCATGTACTATGAAGGCCTTTTTCACGTACTATGAATGCTTTTTTCACGTACTGTGAAGACATTTTTCACGTACTCTGATGACATTTTTCACGTATGGTGAAGGCCTTTTTTCACGTACTATAAAGATATTTTTATTATGAAGGCCTTTTTCATGAACTGAAAACCTTATTCGATTAGTATAAAGGCCTTTTTCCTTTATTATCAAGGCCCTTTTCACGTACTATGAAGACCTTTTTCATGTACTATGAAGATATTTTTCACGTAATAGGACGGCCTTTTTCATGTACCTTGAAGTTCTTTTTCACGTACTATGAAAGCCATTTCACGTACTATAAATGCCTTTTCATGTATTGTGAAAGCTTTTTTCACGTAACATGAAGGCCTTTCTTACATACTTTGAAAGCCTTTTCGCTTACTATCAAGGCCTTTTTTCATGTACTTTCGGCCTTTTTCACGTACTATTCAATTTTAGATGTACTCTTGCAATCCCATGTACAAAAAATGCACTATGCAGAAGAGTTTTATAAGAGAGCTTTACATAAAAGGCTTCGAACTTTAAAGAAAATATTCCGAAGAATGAGGTTGATTGTCGTGTTCCTGGAGGGAATGAAAGCAGCATTTCTCCTTTAATGACTGTTGTGTTCCTGTTGTGTTCCTGTTGCTGTGACTGTTGTTGCTACTTTAAGCTGTCATGGCTAATGGCGTTACGAGAATATTTTTTTCCCCTTGTAACTGTTTAGTGAGCTTGTATGAGTGTTTGTTGGTGTTGATGTTGATGGCGAGTAATGTTGTTGTTGGTGGTGGTGGTGAGTAATGTTGTTGGTGGTGGTGGTGAGTAATGTTATTGTTGGTGGTGGTGAGTAATGTTGTTGTTGTTGGTGGTGGTGAGTAATGTTGTTGTTGTTGTTGGTGGTGGTGAGTAATGTTGTTGTTGTTGGTGGTGGTGAGTAATGTTGTTGTTGTTGTTGGTGGTGGTGGTGGTGAGTAATGTTGTTGTTGTTGGTGGTGGTGAGTAATGTTGTTGTTGTTGGTGGTGGTGAGTAATGTTGTTGTTGTTGGTGGTGGTGGTGAGTAATGTTGTTGTTGTTGGTGGTGGTGAGTAATGTTGTTGTTGTTGGTGGTGGTGAGTAATGTTGTTGTTGTTGGTGGTGGTGAGTAATGTTGTTGTTGTTGTTGGTGGTGGTGAGTAATGTTGTTGTTGTTGTTGGTGGTGGTGAGTAATATTGTTGTTGGTGTTGGTGGTGAGTAATGTTGTTAATGTTCGTTGTTCAGTTGTTTTGGTTATTTTAGTTGTTTTAGTTGTTGTTTTAGTTTTTAGAGTTATTGTTGCTATTGTTATTGTTGTTTTTGTTTGTGGTAGTGGGTGGCTTTGTCAATGGTGGTGTTCTTGTAGTCACTCCTGGTGGTGTTATTGAGGTAATATAGTCATTGTTGGTGTTATTGTTGTTTATGGTATGGCATTATTGCTTGTTTTTGTTATTGATTTAGTTTTGCAGTAATGTTCCATATTTGTTGTTGTTGGTGGTGGCAACGAAAGTGGTGGTGGTGGTGGTGGGTGTAAAGCTGACCTGGCGGTGTCTCTTGGCCACCGCCTCTCTCTACTTACTTCTCAAGCCTACCAAACTTCGTTGAAGAATTAGACACATGTGCAACACCTGGGTATCTTCATTGCCGAAACGTTTCGCCTGCACAGAACAGCCTTCTTCAGTCGGGTATAAGCGAATATTACCTCTGTCCATTTGACTCATTCGTCAACTGGTCGGTATTTTCTACTACCACGTTTCGGTAATACTTCTGAGGACTTGAACCTTCAAGGAAGCAAAAGGGAGTTTCTGGATGCCGGTAAAGAGCTCTGGATCCTAAGGAAATAGTGTTACCTTCTCCCTTTTCAGGTCAAACCTGATTAGATCTCATTTTCAGGAGCTATATGACCCACAGAAGGCTTAGTTTCCCTATCCTCTTAATTCTAGCCCTAAGATTATTAACTAGTTCCGTGTAAAGGATTTACTTCTGAGCTCTTCATTGTTGCTTCCCGTCTAAATCACCTGAGCTGCTCCTCATTTGCTACGATTACCTGAAAGTAATTAAATTCACCTCAATAGCTCTTGGAATGCAATTACGTAGTTAATCTCATCCTTCAGGAGCAATTAAGCATCAGAATCCAACAGCTATGCTTCGCGCTTCTAAAGTCAACTGGTTTACCTAGGAGTTTCTGCAGGTACGTTGTTGCTAAGACTAGACAGTTACAGTACGTGATGAAACTATATTACGGTTCATAGAAAACAAAAAGGTATTTTATTACTGAGACATAGAATGTTGTCTTCATACTTTATTACTGAGTACAGAGAGCAGGCTAAAGGTATTTTATTACTGGTGCATAGAATATTGTCCTCGTACTTTATTACTGATAATAAAAAACAAACTAAAGGCATTTTACTGATGCATAGAATATCGTCCTCATATTTTATTACTGAACATTGGAAACAGTGTTTCATGCTATGTTATTACGTAGTACGTCGTAATGTGTTTTTACTAAGCATAGATTATTGTCCTGCTTTATTATTACGGACCATAGGCAATATTACATTCAGTTGCAATACTAATGAGAAAAAGACAGTTTCTATACTCTGCTGTTTTATCATAGAAAATAATAACCACAACCGTCATCACGGAAGTTATGGAACTGCGCAGTGATTTATATATTCAGCAAAATGCTGCAGAAATGCAAATCATGGGAATTTACAAGTGACACGCGAAACAGTCAAGGAAATTCTGGGTTAATCTAGTCAGGTCTAGTGAAATTAGGAAATTAATCCGTGACTTGTGGCCCGATGACAGACTTAACGCTGCGCACCAACACAGTTGTATTTGGGAAAAATCTAAAGGAGAAACTTTGCCCTTGATTACTGATTCTACAAAATTGGTAATTACATGTTGGCACTTTGTGTGTTACACTCTGGGAATTGCAAGGTGATGGTTTAAATTGAACTGTCTCCCTTTTACCACCCCTCCTGCCTTCCAGTGCCTGCCGACCATCGCCTGCCTTCCAACACCCCGCGTGCCTTTCCTCACCTTCTTTCCATGCCATGTGATTTCTAGCTCTTTGCTTGGTTTATACTGTGACTGTAGACAATGGAGTGAGTGTGGGCGATTCAGCGAGGCTGAGAACCCTGTGGGTTCAATATTCACTAGCATAAGTTTGCATCTGCCTGACATTCATTGAAGCTTCACTAAGGCTAAATCTCTCTGGTAGATATACCGAAGATCTATATAAATAGTATTGTTATGGAAAAGAGAGAGAGAGAGAGAGAGAGAGAGAGAGAGAGAGAGAGAGAGAGAGAGAGAGAGAGAGAGAGAGAGAGAGAGAAGAGAGAGAGAGAGAGAGAGAGAGAGAGAGAGAGAGAGAGAGAGAGAGAGAGAGAGAGAGAAGAGAGAGAGAGAGAGAGAGAGAGAGAGAGAGAGAGAGAGAGAGAGAGAGAGAGAGAGAGAGAGAGAGAGAGAGAGAGATAGTGTTGTATATAGGGTTTGATGGAGATAAAATAGAGGAAAAATAGCTAACATGATAAGATTATTTGTAAAATAGGCAACAACCATAGCAAAACTGTACAATTCAATGAGTCTCGACTATTGGCTTGATTAACTCTGCAAAATGACCCCTGAAACGCCTTTTGAATTACTGGGGGAAGGGAGGAAAGGTGTTAACAAAGACTGGAAGGGGAAAATGTTGGAGAGGATAAATATGTCTTTTGAAGAAATAAAGATCGAAGGTATAAGGAAAGACACATATGTCAGGGAGGACACAGGTGTCAAAGAGGACACAGGTGTCAGGGAGGACACAGGTGTCTCTTGATGGACTGGAAGTCAAAGGTGCAAAGGTAGGCACAGGTGTTAGTTTGCCCAATAGAATACATATGAAATCGGAAAATACAACAGTACATTTATACCGGAGTTGGCAGCAGAGAGAGAGAGAGATAGTAAAGGCGAGGAGAGACTGAGGTGCGAATATTACTCACTTGTTCTCTAGAGCATACGAAGAGAAGAGCTAGATAATGATATAACTTCACAGTGGAAAAATCATTTCACTCTGTACAACTATTAAGTAGTCTGACGAATGGAACATGTTCTTAATGCATTTGCCGGGGAAAATCATTTGACAAGAGTCTTTTACAGTTGTGTCTTTGATCCTTATAGCAGTGTCCGGACAAGAAGCAGTTAATAAGATGGTGTAGACTGAGATATCTACTGACACAGGTGCGAATGTAGTGTAACTATTGCCTCTCCAGTGGGCCACGACAGAGAAACCAAAGGCTGACTGGTCGAACTCAGTAGTCTGAGTGAGGTAAGGCTAGAATTGCTACTGACTGGGATACGTTAGGTACTTTGCACCGTCAGAGTAATTAACATAGATTCACCTCCGATGTTTATCATTTGATTTTATCCTATGGTGGTGAAATTTTGTATTACAGCAACCTCTAAATATTTTCTCGCTGTCTTCCTCTTCGAGCCAGGTGCCTTCAGGTTGGTGAAAGGCTCTGGAGATGCCCTTCACTTCCTTGGGTTAAATCTAATCGCTTCCCATTCCATACGTGGTGTTCCACCCAGACTGACTTAGCACAGTCCCATAAATATAATACTGATACTCTTTCAGGAATAACCTTGACGATGTTGCAAGGTATGACATGGTCTTGTTTATCCCTTGTAGATAACTCATGCGTTGTTAGTGTTATGTGTTTGAAGCAAGCATACCTACGTTCATGAATTCCTGTGTTAATGTTCCGTGACGTTTCACCCACATAAAGTTTACTGCAGTGCCCACAAATAATGGTGCAGACGCCCGCGCAGACATCCATTATCCTCAGTATGCACACTGCCTCCCTCTTCTCTCTCTCACACTACCACGGTATATATGAGCCAGTAACCGAGTGTTTCACTGAATAGACTTGCTAGTGCTCGTTCCGAGCGAGAAATTGTCTACAAGAAATACTCTCTCTTGTTGTTTTGACTGAAGAATAAAACATGAGCATCACTTGGGTATCTATATTGCTAAAAGTCAATTTTTTCAATCGACTGCAGAGATCACTCTTATACTGGAAATAGTGGAAGGAGTGGAGAGGTAATTTTAAAGTGCTCAGTCTCTTAGCCTTGAAGAGTTGATAGGTGTTCAGTCTTTAATCTTAATTTAAGGTGTTCAATCCCTTCAGTCGTCTATGGGATCGAACTCTTGTATCAACTCTTCAAGGATAAGGGAATCAACGCCTTTAAAATTACCTTACCACTTCTTCCTCTCTCTTCGGTATAAAAGTCGCCTTTGTATTCAGTTAAAAGCCAGAAAGAGAAGTAGCCGAGAGTAAGCAGTAGAAGAGAGAAAACAGTAGAAAAGAGAAATCAATAGAAGAGAGGAAAAGGTGCAGTTTTTCTGAGGGAATCTTTTAATAAAAAATTTTTTTTTTGTTCAATCAGATGCTGGGAGCAGGGGGGGAGGGGGGAATCTTTCTGTTAAAAATTTTTGCTAGTTGGAAAGCATCCTTTGAAGGAAGATTAGTGCTCTAGACAAAACGAAATTGCATAAGAATAAGGTTTCCAGACCTAATCGAAAGTGCCTGTAAATCTTAGGGCATTGATAAAAGATTAATTCTTGAGGAAAGATTTTTCAAGAATTTCCTTTAATAAGCAACAAAACTTTTATTTGATTTGAACGGTTGTAAGCGAACTTGTGATATGGAACTTGTGATATGGAACTTGTGCTAAGGAACTTGTGATATGGAAATTGTGATATGGAACTTGTGATATGGAACTTGTGATATGGAACTTGTGATATGGAACTTGTGATAAGGAACTTGTGATATGGAAATTGTGATATGGAACTTGTGATATGGAACTTGTGATATGGAACTTGTGATATGGAACTTGTAATATGGAACTTGTGATATGGAACTTGTGATAAAGAACTTGTGATATGGAAATTGTGATATGGAACTTGTGATATGGAACTTGTGATATGGAACTTGTGATATGGAACTTGTGATATTGAACTTGTGATATGGAACTTGTGATATGGAAGTTTTCCCACATAACAAAGAGATGAAGTACTTGCAAAATACAAGAGATGTTGGTACCCTGAGGGATGATCCTGAGACGAGCGCCACACACACGCCCATCGCAATGACCACAATAAGGAATACATTAAGTCAGCACTTAGGGGGGTATAACTAATAGCCAGCAGCAGTAAACAGGTTTCACTGCTCCTTTATTGCTCTCCAAGCCATCCCCTGACAGTAGAGACTTAGATATTTGAGGTTATGTTGGATATATCCTTCCATTAGCGCGGCAGTACAACATGTGAAGCGTATTTACAACTGTGAGTTTGTCCACAAGGGCATCCACGAATTGTTGTTTACAAGTGTGTGTTTATGAGCTTATTGTTCGCTCGTTCATGCACAGTTTTTTTGTTATTACAACGCCATTTATGGGTTTATTGATTTCAATTTACTCTCCTTCACTTTGTCTTTCTTTCTTTTCCCCCTTTTTTTCTTTTCTTTTTCTTTCTTCTTTCTTTCTATTTTCTTTCTTGCTTTCTATTTTCTTGCTTTCTATTTTCTTTCTTGCTTTCTATTTTCTTTCTTGCTTTCTATTTTCTTTCTTGCTTTCTATTTTCTTGCTTGCTTGCTTTTCCTTTTCCACGTTTCTTTCTTCTCTCTCTCTCTCTCTCTCTCTCTCTCTCTCTCTCTCTCTCTCTCTCTCTCTCTCTCTCTCTCTCTCTCTCTCTCTCTCTCTCTCTCTCTCTCTCTCTCTCTCAACTTTACGTTCCGTTGAATTTGCCCGAATTATAGTCTCAGCTGAACTTGGAAATCGAAAACAAAATTTGAAATTCATTGCAGACTTGTGCCAGCAACTCTCGCTAACGTGGAAGTAAAAACTTGAAATGGCTATCTAAAACAACAATCATGAGTCAACTTAGTTTGTGTTCCTTGTCGTGCGAATTGTACCTTCCCTTTCTTTCCAGTTATCTCATTTTCTCTTGTGCCTCTTATACGTCGAGTGTAAACTGTGGGCACACATAGACTCGAAGAAGTAGTACACGCGAGCGCACAGACACAGAGAGAGACAGAGAGAGAGAGAGCACTGTCGACGCCCCAGGACTCGACCCTTACTCCTCGCCTCACCTCACATTCAGGCCCTGATATGAATATCACGGTGTCCTGACTCACTCCCTCATCGGGAGATGAACCGATAGATTTTTTTCCCCATCACATGTTAGTCCAGCTTCGATCCTCGAATGTGTGGAGTATTGAAACTGTCCATCTACTGTCACTGTTCACCTGACAGTGAATAAGTACCCGGGTGGTAGCCACATCAGAGGGCTTGGTAAAGCCCACTGGGTGGGCGAAACGTTGTCAGTAGAGGACAGCATTATACTGAATTTGTGTCTCTTGTTTACATCTCTCGACAGACGGTGCAAAATACCCCCATTGGTACACTAAGAGAAAACATCATAAATGTCCGGGGCCCAAGACTGTTCAACAGCCTCCCACCATGCATAAAGGGAATTATCAATAGGCTCCTGGCTGCCTTAAATAGGTAGCTGGACAGATACTTAAAGTCGGTGCCGGATCAGCCGGGCTGTGGTTCGTACGTTGGATTACGTGCTGCCAGCAGTAACAGCTTGGTTGATCAGGCCTTGATCCGGGAGGCCTGGTCGTGGACCGGGCCGCGGAGGCGTTGATCTCCGAAATGCCCTCCAGGTAGACTCCAGGTAGGTAGACGGTGGAAATAAGTCTCAGGGCTTGGCTTTTTGGGGTTATCCTGAGTTACTAACCATGGGTTATCCTAGGTTACTAACCTTTCATGGGTTATCCTGGGTTACTAACCATGGGTTATCCTGGGTTACTAACCTTTCATGGGTTATCCTGGGTTACTAACCATGGGTTATCCTGGGTTACTAACCATGGGTTATCCTAGGTTACTAACAATGGGTTATCCTAGGTTACTAACCTTTCATGGGTTATACTGGGTTACTAATCTTTCATGGGTTATCCTGGGTTACTAACTTTCATGGGTTATCCTGGGTTACTAACCTTTCATGGGTTATCCTGGGTTACTAACCTTTCATGGGTTATCCTTGGTTACTTACCATGGGTTATCCTGGGTTACTAACCTTTCATTGGTTATCCTGGGTTACTAACCTTTCATGAGTTATCCTGGGTTACTAACCATGGGTTATCCTGGGTTACTAACCATGGGTTATCCTGGGTTACTAACAATGGGTTATCCTAGGTTACTAACCTTTCATGGGTTATACTGGGTTACTAATCTTTCATGGGTTATCCTGGGTTACTAACTTTCATGGGTTATCCTGGGTTACTAACCTTTCATGGGTTATCCTGGGTTACTAACCTTTCATGGGTTATCCTTGGTTACTTACCATGGGTTATCCTGGGTTACTAACCTTTCATTGGTTATCCTGGGTTACTAACCTTTCATGAGTTATCCTGGGTTACTAACCATGGGTTATCCTGGGTTACTAACCATGGGTTATCCTGGGTTACTAACCATGGGTTATCCTGGGTTACTAACCATGGGTTATCCTGGGTTACTAACCTTTCATGAGTTATCCTGGGTTACTAACCATGGGTTTTCCTGGGTTACTAACCATGGGTTATCCTGGGTTACTAACCTTCCGGGAAAAGGAATTCTTCTGATAATATAAAACGCAATATTCTCACATCTCTGGATTCCGAATCCAGTAAGTGTTCCAGCTGATACCACTTAGAAAGGTAGGGGTCTTGATCCAAGGAATTGGAGACAGCCTCTAATTACCTGGATCAGGCTTGGTTAGCGTTCCCTCCTCCCTTCCCTCAAGCCGCTGTATGACCCTTACTAGTTTAGTGCTTCCCGGTGCATACAGTTTCAATATATTTATTATGAAATTTGTGATGAGGGCGACATCAGTAATGTCTCTCGACTTCAGTAATGTCTCTTGACTTCAGTAATGTCTCTCGACTTCAGTAATGTCTCTTGACTTCAGTAATGTCTCTTGACTTCAGATATGTCTCTTGACTTCAGTAATGTCTCTCGACTTCAGTAATGTCTCTTGACTTCAGTAATGTCTCTTGACTTCAGTAATGTCTCTCGACTTCAGTAATGTCTCTTGATTTCAGTAATGTCTCTCGACTTCAGTAATGTCTCCTGACTTCAGTAATGTCTCTTGACTTCAGTAATGTCTCTTGACTTCAGTAATGTCTCTCGACTTCAGTAATGTCTCTTGACTTCAGTAATGTATCTTGACTTCAGTAATGTCTCCTGACTTCAGTAATGTCTCTTGACTTCAGTAATGTCTCTTGACTTCAGTAATGTCTCTTGACTTCAGTAATGTCTCTTGACTTCATTAATGTCTCTTGACTTCAGTTATGTCTCTTGACTTCAGTAATGTCTCTTGACTTCAGTAATGTATCTTGACTTCAGTAATGTCTCCTGACTTCAGTAATGTCTCTTGACTTCAGTAATGTCTCCTGACTTCAGTAATGTCTCTTGACTTCAGTAATGTCTCTTGACTTCAGTAATGTCTCTTGACTTCATTAATGTCTCTTGACTTCAGTTATGTCTCTTGACTTCAGTAATGTCTCTTGATTTCAGTAATGTCTCTCGACTTCAGTAATGTCTCTCGACTTCAGTAATGTCTCTTGACTTCAGTAATGTATCTTGACTTCAGTAATGTCTCCTGACTTCAGTAATGTCTCTTGACTTCAGTAATGTCTCTTGACTTCAGTAATGTCTCTTGACTTCAGTAATGTCTCTTGACTTCAGTAATGTCTCTTGACTTCACTTAACAAAGTTTTTTAAGAGAAACCAATTTTCTTCAAGAATTCAAAGAAACTGCATTTGTGTTGCACTTTTGTCTTCAAATGTTGTAATAAACTGTCCTCATATATACGAAAAAGCGAACACAAACGTTATGAAGAGAGATAGAGAGAGAGAGAGAGAGAGAGAGTGTGTGTGTGTGTGTGTGTTTGTGTACTCACCTATTTGTACTCACCTATTTGTGGTTGCAGGGGTCGAGTCATAGCTCCTGGCCCCGCCTCTTCACTGATTGCTACTAGGTCCTCTCTCTCTCTCTCCCTGCTCCACGAGCTTTATCAAACCTAGTCTTAAAACTATGTATGGTTCCTGCCTCC